>MU403151.1:0-194156 GCA_022695765.1 Annulohypoxylon moriforme | reverse complement strand
TAAAAAATAAAAAATAAAATTAAATAATTAATTAATTTAAATAAATTAATTATTAAATTATATATAATACGTAATTAAAATTAAATAATTTATAATAATATTTTAATATATATAATAAAGTTTATATAACTTTATTAATTATATAAAAATAATTTATATATATAAAATTTTTTATTAATAATTAACTTTTTTTTTATATATAATTTTATTTTATTAAAATAACCCGTATATATAAAGGTTTTTTTTAATAAAAATCTTTTATTAAAAAATAACTTTTACGTACGAATTATTTTTAATAATTAAACTTTTATAAATTTAATTAATAAAAAAAATATTTTTAAATTAAATATTATTAATTAAATATTATATAAATTAAAAACTAATAAAATTTAATAAAATTAAACAAGTTTTTACAACGTTTAAAGTTAATTAACATTGGCTTTAATAAGATTATTACAATAAGAAATTTTTAATAAGGAATTTAAGCAAGGACCATAAGCAACATAATACCCCTTCGTAAACTTAAAGCATTTCTTTCGAAAATTCTAACAAAACCCCCCTTTCCCCCTTAAAATCTTAGCGACATAATAACCCTCGAAATCTCGGGCATAATGTTTACGCTAAGAGTGCGATGAACGTACACGGGGTTTAACAACGCCCTGGGACTCGATAGCTAGGGCTGAGAAAGCTTGGAACAGTAGGTATATGTGAGGAGTTTTGCCCCTTAGATCTTAGGAAGAGTCAAGCGTTAATAAATCACTACTGCACCTACTACCTAGCAGCGTTACCACTTCGTCCTAGCATTCAGTCCACGTATGACACTCATCAAGGGGCCTCTCTGACAATCACTTCAATCAAAGCTTTTTTTCAAAGTCATAGAACACCATTCAAGTCTCATGAACATCATGGCCAAGGTCCAACAATCTCGTCGAATTGTAAATGTTCAGTACAGCGAAAGAATGAATGTGTAAATACTAGGTACCTAGCTTAATTGAACGAATGTGTTTTAACCCCTTCCACTTCTCACATCAGCCAGAGGTAGCTATCCTTGCCCATGTCACGATCCCTAATGAATCTTCTAAGCGGTCCGATTTAGATCATTTCTTTCCTCCCGCGGCGTCAGTCGAGCCCCCCGACTGGGCACCATCACCCGATCCAGTATTGTATTGACTGGTGGTCGACTGGGCAGCTTCATTTCTCGCTGCAGCCGACTGGGCGCGAGCGGCGAAGCCCTGGGACGACATATCGCCTCCGTTCTTGGCCTTTGAAACCACAATTAGCTTAGAATCAACTGACATGGCATTTCAAGGAGCTGTACCTGTCCGGATTGGATTCTCGCCGCGTCTCCTTTGGTCATCTGATCCTTGCCCATTTTGAGTGCTCGGTCTTGTCGATGTCTTGTGGTATTCAATAACTGATAATGCTTCGTGTTGAGATGGAAGTTGAATGGGAAATCAAGAGAGAATTTTTTATTTTCAACGAGTTCCATTGCCATCAATTTGTACACTTGAGTCCCCAGGTGTCGCGTCATGCAAACAAGCAGATACGAAGCAACATTCAACCAAATCGTGTGCAAGAATGTAAGCTCCCGAAACTCTTTCAATCTAACACAAGATTAAGTCTAGACCACCTTCCATCTGCAGTGCCAGGTAGCATGAATACAGATAAAAATGACGGGTTCGGGCCTTTGCAGCAAGATTTGCCATAGCCATCTTACACGGGTAAGTACATTTAAACACAAACACAAACCGAAACTGTAAATCTAATTGACGCTTATATCCAACATGTTGTTACGCGTTTGTGTGGTTTTAATAAGGTAAAACCACATATGACGTAAGACTCTTTCCCTAGAGGATTGGCTTATTAATAGGGGTTAAGATACGAGGTATACTGTGGCTGTAGGTGCGGAGATAAAACTCCAGTGCCAGACCTCAGAACTCGAAGAAAACAAACTGTACACATCTTCTTCTTACGTGTAATACATACGTGGGTGTCATTCGTTTAGCGGTGAGAGTCCCTTCAACAGAAGCCCAGAGTTGATATGTACGCATCCATAGCCATATCATCATCCCCTACACCTTACCGTTCATTCTGCAACTTTCCGTGATTAGAGGATCCCGGCTCGGGTTATCGCTTATCTTCAACGTAATAGCATAGGGGCGGTTGGGCACGCGGCGTTCGGTATTCCGCGACCTTTGTCTCTCCGATGTTTCCTCTTTCCGCCTTCGGCCGAGCCGCTCGAGGGTAGCTCAGAGTGAAACCGCGCTGTGTAGTAGTACGGTGCGCATCTGTTCCTCGACGTTCACAAATACCTCGTCGAATATTTTGCCCTAGGCGTAGTCTAGACGCATGGGCAGGAGGTTGACGGAGTGGCCCATAGTGGCCTGGGGTACCGGTATGAACATACTGGTGTCAGAAGGAAGGACGTGTTTCCCTGTTTTATAGAACACGTAGGAATGCGAAGGCGAACTTGCGAGTGCAAAGGTAATCAAACCCGCCCGATGCGTACCTGACCACCGGTCCCGCCGGCCATGTTGGATGACGAATATAGCGAGTATGAACTCTGGAGATATATTATAGTTACGGGTAGTAGGTCTCTCGCTACCTAGTGTCTTCGTCCTATAAAATGCTGCGCAGGAGTCTAGTGTGGTAGCGTTAACTTTTGGCGCTTCCTCTAGAAAAAGGGCGCTACAGTTATAAATTACAGAGCGTAAAGCGCTGTAAACCACCGTATCTACAGCAAGCTTCAGCGGATGCTTCCCTGAACCACTTATTTTCAATGGGGCTGTTTAAGTAGGTACCTAACTAAATATTCCGCTGTGGATTTTACTGGAAGGATTCGCATCGATACCTACTAGGTACCTAGCAGGTACCTAACCAACCTAGTACCTACTAGGTTAGTAAATCACAAACGTCGATATTCAAGTTCAAATCTACACATTAGTTCTATCAACTAAAATATTTTATTCCATACCTAGTATTGTTAAGTGAAACCAAGTTTCTGAGAGCCTGGCTACCATGCGACACTATCAATAATATTCACTTAGTACGGAAGTAAGTGCTGATATGTCTAACATTTTAGCTCACAATTTGAGTAAATTCCAACGACGATCCATAGCGCTATACGCCCTAAACAGTTTAAAGGTGGGTTAAATTACCTATGATGCTAAAAAAAGATCTGATGAGTTGGCGGATTATCCTCGCCCTACTGGACCCAGGTGAGTTATCTAACGTCAACGCTCGTCAGCACCAAAGTACCACATGTAAGAAATCGCTCAACTGAAGTAGCAGAAATTATGGACGTATCTGAGTTACTGAGCTTATGTTTCACCAAAAATTTCCTTCGTTAACTCTTCTTATTCTTCCCTCTTCCTATCTACCACACATTCTTCTACGCGAGAGCCTTCGCCACCTCCACGATGGCTACCTCTGCTGCTTTAGCCCAGGTCGCCGCCCAAAAGAAGCCAGAGGGACTTGATCTCTACTCTCGCTTCGCACTCGCTGGCGCCCTGGGCTGTTCCGTCACTCACGGCGCCTTCACTCCAATCGATGTGTATGCTGTCCCATCAACTTAGGCCCCACTAGCACTTATGCGACCCCTAAATCACCTACGCGCTCACCCGTTAACATTCCCTTAGCGTAAAAACTAAGATTCAGCTCGACCCCTCTACCTACAACCGTGGAACGGTTGGCGGTTTCCGTCAAGTCATACAAAACGAAGGCGCTCGGGCTCTCCTGACCGGCTTCGGCCCGACGTTCACGGGCTACTTCATCCAGGGGGCCTTCAAATTTGGCGGTTATGAGTTTTTCAAGAAGCAATCTATTGACGTTCTTGGTCTCGAAAAGGCCCGCCAGAACCGCAGTGCTGTCTACTCCGTCTCTGCCGCCTGCGCTGAGTTTTTCGCCTCTGTTGCCCTGTGTCCTCTCGAGGCCACCCGTATCCGTCTCGTCTCTACACCTGGATTTGCCAATGGTCTAATTGGTGGCTTCAGCAAAATTCTCAAGAACGAGGGTATTGGGGCTTTCTACTCTGGCTTTGGCCCTATCCTCTTCAAGCAGTATGTCCACCTCGATCGATAAGAAACTCGATGATAGACGTGAGAAGAAGAAAAAGCGAAGAGCAAGGCTGACATATACGTACAGGGTTCCCTACACGGTAACTAAATTTGTCGCCTTCGAGAAGATTTCCGAGGCACTCTTCGCTCGCCTTGACAAGTCTAGCCTATCGGGTGGTGCCCAGACCACTGTTAATCTAGGATCCGGTCTTCTTGCGGGTTTCGCTGCTGCTATTGTCTCTCAGCCGGCCGACACCATGCTGTCCAAGATCAACAAGACCAAGGGCCTGCCCGGTGAAAGTACCGTCTCCCGTCTTGTTAAAATTGCTGGTGAGCTTGGCCTACGTGGTTCCTTCGCTGGTCTTCCTACCCGTCTGGTCATGGTCGGTGGTCTTACTGCGGGTCAATTTGCCATCTATGGCGACATAAAGAAGGCTCTTGGTAAGTTATTTTGCTCCCTTATTCATAGTGGCCGAAGCTGATGATAGACACTTAGGTGCGAGCAATGGTGTCGAGATTGCCAAGTAAACGGCCCCCCACCTAGAGATGTGTTAGCAATTTACATGGTTCGGATAGAAGGAGAGAAAGGTTTTAGTATAAACATAGATTTAGTTGAAGTAACAGCTTCATTAGAAGATTAATAAAAGACGACTCCCATCCCTTTCACAAATTTTGCTTAGTCTGCACCTCGTCGAACTCGGCACCTAGAGCGCGGTACGACGAGTAGCGTAGCAGTATTGTCCAAGGTTATTGGCCAAATTGGGAACACGTTGGTTGGTCTGCTCGGTGAAAATAGATTTCAACATATATGAACTAATATATACAAGCCTTCTGTTCCGAGGGACAAGGTACGCACTTGATCCAACTTATTTCCGGTCTTAGAGGCTATCAGCGCAAATATGGGGCATTTCCATGACGAAGCAATAAAACCTACATTGTAAATGTAGCCATCACCAGCTGGCTCCAGAGAGAAATCCTTTTAATTTATCATCCAACCATTTAACATCGTTTTTGCTTTGTCCAGGACCGCCCGCCCTATCGATTGTTAGCTACCACCAAGCCACCTGACTATGCATTCGATAATCTTACCAATGGCCCCAGATAGACGGGAACTGAATGCACTTGCCAATCCCGGGCAACATATTGCGAACTTCGTTTTCCGAATCCTCAGGGGGGAAGTATAGGTCTGTCTTACAGGGGAGAACGAGGGTCTTAGCCTTGATACTTCTCATGGCCAACTCGAAATCTGAGCCCGTTCAGTATCGGTGTCCTTGTTAACGGAGTATATCTGTGTATTGACTCCATACCTTTATTATAAGGGTTTTGATCTGAGCAGTCGCCAGCTTGCCACGTATGTAGCATCGTTAACATATTCTCCGGGTCTAGTCGGCCGTAAGTTATAAGACTCCGCTCCCCAGGGGCAAGATGTATATGCACATGCCTTTAGACGTTGCCCAACCCTCCCAAAACTCGGTCATGAAATCCTCGAGGTCTTTGTAACCAAGCGCTGTCTCGTAAAGTCTCTCGCGATAAAACGCTTGACTAAATCCCCATCCGGCATAAACTCTGCCAAGAGCTTTGAGTCCGGCCTCACGCTCTTCGGCTGTCCATCCCCGGTACTGCGAATCAGAGGTAGTTTCTCCCCGACAGCTACCGGCGGAGCAGGATCCTTTAGCCGCCAGTGCTGCACTCTTGACGCCTTCGAGGAAGACTTGATTGTGCAAGCTAGTCTTAGCGCTCCCGCAGAACGGGACGGCCATGTCCATAAAATCCGGATATTGGGTGACCCATTGATACGTCTGCCCGGCCCCTTGAATTCGGCGTTGATACCTTAGCCATCATCGAATAAATTTCAGAGTAATTATCTAAGGGGTGCCTACCCATACTCCACCCTAGAACACATTTCGCATGTTTGACGCCCAATTCTTCTGTCACGAGCCGATACTGCGCAGCCACATTATCGTAGAAAGTGACGTCAGGAAACGGCCGAAGTTCGGGACTATTCGAGGGACTCTTAGATTGGCCATTGCCGAACAGTGCGGGAATGATGATGAAATATGTCTTGGGGCTGAGAGCCATTGTCTCGCCGACCAGCCACTCATTATCGGAAATAAGGCCGCTGTACCACGTAGGATAGATGATGGCTGGATTCGCTGGATTCCCGAAAGTCTTGTAGGCGATGTAAGCGTTTGGGATCGTCAAACCGGACTTGAGGCCGAAGTTCCCTAATTCGAATTTCTTGATATCGGCCATGTCGACGAAATTACAATTCGTGATAGTTACTTTGAGGAAAGCTGAGATGAGTACGCCTTAGATGGGAGTTGCGGGGTCAAATGGAGAACAGTCGGAAGCATTGAAGATAAAGCCATTCCCGTAGCTGTCCATATCTGGCAAGGCCCACAAGAGACTATACCTAGGTACCTATACTGAGTATTAATAGGATCGGTGGGTCAATCTCGAGATAACGAGTTGATGTGGTAGGTAGGTAGGTACCTATCTAGGTAGTTATTGTAGGATTTAGAGTCAGCGGGGACGGCTAGTTACCATCTAGGGTCAATGGGTGGGATTTGATTGGTTACGCAGTCAGATAAGTGTCAGTATACCACCGGGAAGGTAGGTACTAGGTATGTTTTGCTCATTTTGTCTGTTAAGGATTTTGTCGTTCACTTTTTCTCAACCTACTCCCATACCGCTTACACTTGTATATCTCAACTTACTTCAATCGATCATTTTTTGAAAAAGAGAATGTAATTCCGAGAGAAGTACTGCGACCATGGATAGGCAGCATAAAACTTTATCCTTCCGTCGTACAAGCTCGTATTTACGGCTAGGTACCTACCTGCAAGTATGTAATCATAATAAGTGGCTGGCGTAGACCTTTGTAGTTTCTCATCGAGATTTGGCCACCTAGTTACCTACCAAACCAAAAGGTAAAGAAATTTCACTTTATATTCTCTCTTTTGACAGTCATGACGGCCATTATCGGACGATTGGATACGAATATATGCATGGATTTCATATTACAGAACTCTGCAGTTTTTCTTACGTTTGCCCTATGACGATCCTCTTCTCCGATCTAAATCCTGAGCAGCGGGCGACATTAATTGCCTGTGTACCTGTAGGTTCTTGAAAAGCTATAACGGGTATATGAAAAATTTGTTCTCCATGTCCGTCAGATCTAGCATCGCGATATCCACGTTTTTGGTTATGACCCGACCATCCTCGTCGTACTGCTCGACACGACCCGCATCCCTTTCCTCCTCGCTCAATTCTGCGATCCACGCTTTCCGCTCCGCATTCCTGCGCGCTAAGATGAAGTGGATGACGAACAAGATAGCCGGAGTGCCGACCCAAGCCACGACGATCATGGAAATCCAAGCACCGTAGTATCGAGGTGCGGCGGAGGGAACCCATATCTGGGGCGACACGAGGTTACCGACGCTATAGCCGAGCATAAACATGACGTTCCGTGTTAGCTTTTTGGTGTAGCCTGCCGCTGAAGAGGTTGTCCAGCCCAAGGCGATGATATACGTGATACCGTACGTGTGCCCTGCGAGCAGTAAACACGCTAGCAGCGCCAGTTTCCGATCCCACGGGATCGCCACCATACCGATTCCGCCTGCCACGGCAGGAATGCACCAGACCAAACTATGGGCTGCGAAGTTCCTCGGATGCCATTTCAGTACAAAAGCGGCGATTATGCAAAGAACCATTCCAAAGCTGCCGCCTGCTACCGCGACTAAGGTAGATCCGAGGTTGGAGACGCCCAGGGAGGTCGTCAGGAGATTCTGCTGGCCGTATGTAAGATTATTCGAGTACATCAACGTGAAAGCTTGGAGTGCAAACAGCCACGACACAGGATCCCTCAAAGTTTCGATGAACTGGGCCTTCTTGAACTGCTTCTGCTCGATGGAGCTTTGGCTGGAACCGTGAACGCGTTGTATGACTTGGACTTTCTCTTCCAAGGTAAGGAACCGTGCTTCGGCGGGATTGCTGGGATAGCAGAACCAGGCGTAGATGGAGAGGAGCAGGGTCAAGCCTCCCGTAGTGATCATGAATAACTTCCAGGGCAGGACGGAGCTATTGCTCCATAGCAGACCGTATGATATGAAACCGGCCACGACGGGAGCGGCTTGGCAGGTGACCCAAAAGATCGGCTGCAGAAAGGCCTGTTCCTCGCGGTTGAAAAACATGCCGATGGTGATCTCCATGGCGGGCACGATAACGGCTTCGACGGCGCCGAGAGCGAGACGGAGGACGACAAGGCCGGCGTACCTGGTAGCCACGCAGTGGAGGAGGATAACGACGGCCCAGAGAAATATGATCGAGGCAACGGATTTACCAAAAGGGAGCTTCTGGAGGAGATAGTGCCCGGGCCATTGGGCGGCGAGATATCCTGCGAGAATTAGAGCTACGGCATCGACGAGCTGTCCCTAGCGGGTGGATACGTACCAACGTAGAAGAAGGTGTTCAGGTTGTTGTACTGATCTTTTGTTATCCCGGTTTCCTCGAAAAGTCCCAGGATAGCGGCGTATCCCAGCGTAGACTTATCGATCTAGATCCGATGAGACGGTAAGCCTGCGGTTTACTGAGATAGAGACGAGCCACTCACAAACAAGATGATGTTAATAGCGGATATTAGAGTCATGATATGACGGTACAGTTTCCTCCGCAACAACTTTTCCTTTTCAGGGGTTAGAGGTCCAAATTCGTCCCCATGGTCCTCGATGAGGCGCAGAGTAACATCTGCATATTTCTCAGTCACAGTCTGAGGAACAGGTCGACCCTTAGTGGTGACTTCAGCCTCCTTTTCAGCGCCCATAGCGAACTTGATGTTACGAATAGTCACATATTTCCCGGTGCGTCTTGAGACGTATCTCGCTACTTAAATATAATCTCAGTATGAACTGATAAGCCTGAGCGTGCTTAGACTCTTGTATGGTGACATCGGCGTTGCATATTGTGTGATCCAATTGTGTCATATACACTAGGTCGTCTCCCTTGACTAGTGCCGTCAGGGACCCGTCTTTGTGGTTCGATATGTTCTGGTCTTCTTAATCATTAAGATAAATAGCTTAGTTATCTTAGTTAATCTTCAGAATAATCACGTGGGTACATCACGATAGTATCCTATTCATACCTCTCCCTATGCTTCAATTCAATCTAAGAGGCCACAAGCTTATAAAGTTCAAGGTTTCAAGCCACGCTATGAAGTTCCTTAAAGGGTTCTTAATAGTCCCGTGACACCCTTCGCTACGGTCATTTTCCCTATATGTAGGTACCTGCTTATCTTCGGACTTGATGTAGGAATCCGCAGACCTGGGATCCAGATCTTTTGACTATTATCCTCTAAAAGCTCTTTCGATGAGGCCCACTTCTACCACTACAGATATTATCAATACTAAAATCAGACGAGATTTCGCATACATGGGTACCTAGGTACCTAAGTGACTCCGACCCGAAACCAGGCAACTGATACCTGGTACATAACACTATGGTTATATTATCGATATCAAAGACAACCTTGAAGGATCCGGTGGTCCGGTGTGAGTATAAATCGGCCCCGTATTTTCCATGGGAAGATCCGGAATGATACTTACTAGCCAGCATCGTAGGGGTTATATGGAAAGAAGGAAGCTAATCCACAATCATACTAGGATCATTAATAACTTAAATATACCAACGCGCACCCCGAACGAGCTCTCGCATTTATATACTACAAGACGAAATTTGACATTTCAGATTGTTACCGCGTTGAAATACGATAACGTCAGGTCGTGGAAATAAAAAGAAGCGGCAAGGATGTCCCGCATTCTTTGCGGGGTGATGTGGAGGATTTCTCCGGATTGCTACGCTGAGACTCGGTGTTAATGTTGATATGTACCGAGTTTAGTTTATAAAGAGAAGTCTCTATTTACAGCAAAATATAGGTACTTACTTAGGTAAGATCCGAAAGGGATGAACAAGTTCACATAGCAAATATTAATCATATATTCACTAACCCTCTTCATGATGAAGCTTCAACTCCTGTATTTGTCCTCCCTTTTCTCTTTGATTCGTGACGTTTCGGCCGAGGCCCGGAAGACTTGTGTGGTTGAATCTCACGGGACGAATACGACAGATGACGCTCCAGCTATTATCGATGCCTTCGAAAAGTGCGGGCGCGACGGCAAAGTCGTATTCCCGCCCGCCACATATTACATTTCGTCGGTTATGAACATTACATGGCTCGACAATGTCGACATTGAAATATATGGAACGTTGCTAGTATGTTTGGTTTATTGAGAGGAACGACACTACTGAATTCTTGTACTAACAATATGCGACTACCTTAGTGGAGCACCGACATCCAGTATTGGTTGAATCATTCTTTGGATGTAGGTTACCAGAACCAGTCAACTGCGTTCATTCTAGGCGGTAACGAGGTTCGGTTAAACGGTTACGGTCAAGGAACTCTGGATGGCAACGGCGACTATTGGTACGAATGGATCTCTCATCAGGAGAATACCTCCAACTATCCGGGAAGGCCGCATGCTATTACCTTCAACGGTCTCAGGAACTCGGTAGTGAGAGGTCTCAATTTTCTGCGCAGTCAGATGTGGTAAGTGTAACTTTAGGCCACGTTCCTCCTTTCTGATGAGATGACGATAAAAGATGCTAAAATCCCAAGGACGATGTCCCTCATCTATTGCGAACATGTCGTCCTGGATAGCATATTTGTCAACAACACCGGAAATGTGGTGCAGAGCTGTAAGCGTCGACTGTCCTGCGCCTCTAGTTCGTTTTGTAGTAACACTTCATCCTAGCCAACACTGACGGGGCCGACACTATACGTTCGTCGCACATCGCCTTCAACAATTGGACGGTATATAACGGGGATGACAGTATCTCGTTGAAGGCGGATAGTTATGATGTCAATATCACGAATTCTAAATTTTACGACGGGGCAGGCATTGCGATGGGCAGCATCGGACAGTATTATGGCGTTACGGAACACATCAGAGAAGTCAGAGTGAAGAACATAAGTTTCGATAACACTCTCCACGCGGTGAGACACTCCATGGCCATGCACAAGAGCTCCTCAAATCGTGCGCCATTCCTAATGTTGCGAAATCATAGGTATATTTCAAGACCTGGACAGCTGATCAAAATGGATACCCCCCGAACGGTGGCGGCGGCGGATTGGGAAGTGAGTACCGCTTCATCTACCAGTGGACAAGTTTCATTCTTATCAAGTATGACGAAAGTCGATATCTCGGGCTGACAGATATTTACTTGGACAGATGCTTCAGACATGTACTTTGACGATCTGTTCACGGAGGGATTGCGCGGCGCTGCGCTCTCCATATCCCAATGTACACGGTTCAGCGGAGCTCCGGGAGATGGGAACTGCACGAACTCTGATTTCGAAATCCTCGACATAACCGTAAATAACATGTCGGGAACGACGAAGTCCAATCAAATAGCTAGTCTCCAGTGCAGTGCCGTTAAACCTTGCACCAATATTGGACTGTTCGACGTCAGCTTAAAGTTTGATAACGGAACCTCAGCAACGGCGTACCTTTGCGGAAATGCTGAGTCACCTCGAGGATTTAATTGTACAGGAGAGCCATGTGTTGGTGGGAGTGCGACAGGGGGTTGTTAGTATGTTATATAATATGGTGCATCAGGAAATGACGGTGAGCAACCAGTAAGCTCAAATTTGGATATGATTGAATGAAACGCATTCACTAGTCTAGCGACATTTCGAGAATAAGACAGATGGATGAAGCCAGTGAAATATATTCGAATATTCACTCTTCTCGAAGGAAACGGCGTGGCGCACATTCTGAATATCTGCTGGTTTTCATCTAGAAGTATACGGCCATGCTTATGCCAGTTTTGCGAACACTATTTGAACATGTGAGCTACCCCTTTAAGGGTTGTATTTTGTGGTAATCTACGGGCCATTAACCCCATTGTACCAGAACTTTCTTTCTACCTTTATTCCCCTTCTTTCCCTTCCCAGTGTCAGCCTTTTCTTCATCTGCATTATCGCCTGCGGGGTCAGGTTCGTTCGACGATCCCCAGGAGAACCCCGTGCTTCTCGAAGTTCCGGCATCTCTACGTACACTGCCGGTCCCGTAGCCGAATATCGTGGTCGTGGGCTTTGGCGCTGCAGGGAGTGCCGGAAATGCTTCATCTCTGTTAGTAGGTCTCGCGGGTCTAGGTTGAGCTTGAGTTCCCCCGCTGGAGCCCCAAAGAGCCGTCGAGGAAGGCCGTATCGGCCCGCTAGCGCTAGAGCTGCTAGGTGGTAGAGCGGGAAAAGAAGCCGCGGGCGGTGGCGGCGGGTTCCGGGAAGAGCCCGCGCTTGAGAATACGGTCGATGATTGCTCCACGCTCGATCGTCGCGACTGTTGGGTAGAGCTTTTCAGCTTAAGAACACGTGTAGTATGCCTTTGTGACGGTGCCGCCGCCGTTGTGACCGGAGAGCTAGCTGCGGCAGCGGCCCATCCTGTGTTAGAGGTCGTGGCACCGTGCATACCGCTCAAGCCAGGTAACGTTGGGTAATCTTCGTTAATTGCTCTCCAGTCATTCCACGCTTTCCTTAACCTATCACCCTTACTCCTATCCTCGAAGAGGTCAGCGGTCTCTCTGACGAGCGTGCCTAGAGCTGAAGAGGATGTGTCGGAAAACATTGAAAATAAGGCATCGACAAGAGCCGCGGCAGATACTTTATCCTGCCTAAAAGAGGATATATGGCTTCGGAAGGAGGAAATTTTATCCCGATCATTGTGTAGGAGGTTTGAGGCTCGCTCTATCACAGCGGAGTGCCGTAGAAGACGAGCGCGGTCCTCCGGTGTGAGGTTTGGGTCCGTGAGACTCAATCCCTCCATTTCGGGTACCGGGGCCGGCGCGGCCGAAGGGCTGAAAGCGGAACCGCCAGACGCGCGGGGATTTGTCTGGGTAGACGGCCCGGCGACGTTCGAGGATGGCGGTGCCGATAATTGACCGCCGAATGTCCGGTTAGAAACTGATTGCGAAGAATGCACAGCCATTTGTCTTTGAAAGGCAAGCTCGTCCCGTCTAAGAGGTTGCGCTGAGCTGACCGGTAGTGGTTCCGCATTCGGGTCGCGACCTCTTCCTCGCCGATCCCTATCCCTCTCCCTCTCCCTATCCCCGTCTCTGTCTCTGTCTCTGTCTCGGCCTCGGCCAGATCCGCCGCCACGTCTTTCTTGCTGGTAAGGTTGTCGATAATCGAAGCTGGAAAGATCGACCAAGCGGGCATCACGTCTAACATCTTTGGATAACGAATTCCCGTGGTCGCTAAGCTGATGCGCTTTGAGGTCCATCTCAGAACTGAAAACGACGAACTTCTTCTCGAGGCATTCGCGGTCGAGGCATAAAAAGTGGTCCTTTTTGAAGTGTTCCTCTAGCGCATTATAATCTCGATAGTAGTGAGGCTGTCGGGGGTCTTGGCGGTCGCAGATGAAGCACCGCTCATGTTTGCTTCGACAATGCTCGTACAGCTTGTCGTCGTCGTAGAACCGCTGGCCGCAGAAGGCGCACAAGGGGTGACCTTTGAAGCCTGTCTGATCCACGGCGCCGGGACGATCATCCCCGTGCCGCATATGCTTCTCCAATTCCTTGTCGGTGAATAAGTCATGTTCGTGGGTAAAGACTTTCTTATTCCTTGTACATAAATCGCACATCTTCTTTTGGTGTACGCTGCGGACGTGCCGATGCAGGTCGGGCCAACCGAGGCCGGCAAAGTCGCAGGAATCATCGGGGCAGTTGTAACGCAGTAGCAAGACGGTGTCTCCGACAATATCTTCGTTCGTGTACCGAATGCCGATATTATCGTCGGTACTGGTGACGTCGGCGTCGGAGTAGTCCTGGTATCGCTTGGCTGCGTCGTCGGTGAATAAGACAAACGGTGCGAGTGTCTGTGGAAAATATCATAGGTTAGCATTTAACAACCCGACCAGCATATCGGCGAGGTAGCTGGGTCAGCCGTACCCTGCAGTGCGCACACTCTTTATTCTTGTACAATGCCCTCATGCGTAGGGCGCATATGTGGCATGTCCTGTGGTTGCAGGGAGCAACCGACTGGTGGATGACGGGGCTCGCGCAGATAAAGCACACTTCGGCCTCGACGTCTTCTTCGCCTCCATTAAGCTCGTCGGTCTTGCTCTGCACACGAGGCTGTGGCAAATGTTGTTCTGGCTTGCTCGAATCTAGCGGCACAGGCAGGACGGGGTCGGCGGACGGGGAAGACGAAGTAGCCGGTGCATGACCGCCCCTACCCCTCCCACGATGCGATCGTCCTTGACCTCTGCCTCTAGCGCTAGAGTCTCCTCGCCCGCGACCTCTACCTCTTCCTCTAGCACTAGGATCACCTCGGCCGCGGTTTGGCCCGGACGTAGCAGATCCACCGGTTCCGTTCGGGATATCCATCGAACCTCTCCCAGTTGAGGACATAATTATCGGTCGCAGAGGTATTCTTCGTCTGAGGTGGCCAGGAGCGTGGTTCGGCGCCTGGGTAGGGCCTGGGGGACGCGGTCAGGGATGGACGCAGCTAAACGTATCCTTGCCCGAAAGACGGGCGGCAGGATGACGGGAGGAAGAAGCTGATACCTGTATCAATCTAGGATTGTATAAAAGACGACGGGTGGGGGTAGGAGACAAGATTCCTAGCTACGTATCTAGCTATGCGAATCGAAATCGGAATGCGGGCGGAGATGGGATAATTGTATTTAAGTCGTCAGGTCGTGTATAAGGTACCTAGTAGGGGTTATCTGGCTGTCTGGTCACTACTTGGTTTGGTAGGTATTACCAAGGATTTATGAGGTATCCATAGATCAATTTGTATTTTATCTTCCTTACCTAAGCCATCCCACCAGCAATCAGATTCATATTTTTTTTTTAGTGGGTGCGATGACACATTCGGCCAGAGTCACATAGCCACATTAGTCGCGGGGCAAATTTCTTTTCTGTGGCTTATTCATCAGCCACAATTGCCATGCAGCCATGACTGAGATTGATCCTCGGAAACCCTACGTAACCCGGTATCTATCCCTGCGGCCTTGCCTGCTTAAGTGTATCTTAACCCAGAGAAAATGGCACATACAGGGGATGTTATAATGTCATTTTACAGGACATGATTGTAATATATCTACTAGGTAGGTACACATAGGAATAAATGAACCGTCATGCATTATGTATTGGCTACCTACCACTTAAGTCCCTCCCGTTGTCCTGCTGGTGATGAAAGTATAAATTCGTCAAACTCCCAGTGTGTTGACCCTATCTGGAACACCGACATTCTCGAACCTAAGCTGCCAAAGTAGTACATCTGTCGCTATTGAAATCAGTCATATTGAGTTGCCTAGTCGAAGACATTGAGTACCGTGGAAAGTGAGTTTTCCCTTCGGAGTGCCTCGGTAAGGTTGTCAAGTTTCTGCGCCTTCTCTCCCGCAAACCAATCTTGTTCCGTCAAGACTTCTAGTAGTCTCAGACCAAAAATCCTCCCTGATAACGTACGAGTCCAGTGGCAAAGGAGATTACCCGCAAAGCATCTTACGCCTACGTGAATATGCAGCCGCCAAACCCGCCCATACCTAGCAACCGTTTCCCAAGTAGATACAGCATGCCTCCCACATCCCTAGGACTGACTCGAAAGGCATAAATCGAGGAACAATATCCCTACCTCGTCGACTACTCCTCGTCTACGGGATAAAGATGGTTTCCCACCAGCTTATTCATCTGGAACATATCGACCTTTGCCTGCTTGAAGACTGCCTGCATCCTCTCGTCGCACCGAATCTGCCGTTTGTCGTTCGGATCTTGTAGTTGGTTGCCCTTGATGTGCTCCCATAATTTCTTGACAACCTGCGGTCGAGACAGCTGCGGCCCGATGTTAGAAGACTAGCCTTGCCGCGGAGCAGTTGCCCCAAAGGGAAGTATGAAGGATCATGCACTTACCTGTGACTCCCCGCATAGCTCGGCGAGCGGGTAGCTGAGATTGAATGGCTTCTGGAAACCTCCGCCAGCCTTCCGTGGTTTATTATTCGACTCTTCGCTTCCCTCCACATCGCTATCATCTTCTGCGCCAACCTTTTTGTCGCTCTTCTTTCGAGGCGTCGCCTTTTTCTTCTTCTTCGCGGGTGCCTTAGGCTTTCCGCCTCCGCGGGTTGCCCGGGTTCGCTGATTTTCCTGAGCTTGTAAGAGAGCTGCTAATTTGGCGTCCGCGTCTTCGGTGTCTTCGCTCTTCTCTTTGCGTTGCTTCTTCTTGGGTGGCTGCACGGAGACCTTGATTTCGTCTCCGTTAGCGTCATTCTCGACATCATGGCCGCTCTCGTCGAGGCCATTAGCCTGTCGCTTAGGTGACGGGTGCGGAGACGCCGATTCGGGATGAGGAATGGCAGAGGAGGGCGGCGGCGCAGCGGAAGAGATGGCATCGAAACGCTCTTCTATGAGAGCTTTGATTGCATGCTATATAGCAGGTCAGCAAAATGCGAAGACCTGGCAGGCGGAAGACGCGGGTAGCGGTGTGTTGCGGGCGATTACGGTATGGCAAGGGAGCCTGTTGGGAACCCGAGAAGTTTGTCACGCACCTTTTGATCGCTTAGGTCTTTACCGCCCAGAGCAGCCTCGAGGCCCATGCGGATCTTCTTGCGCGTCACGGTCTCGAGATCTGCCGTGGCCAGGATCCCGTCGATGATTTCCGTGTAACGGGTCTCCTCCTCCGCGGTCACTAGTTCTATCAGTCGAGTACTGCTCCGAGGCTCACTTATATCATGTCGGGCGAAGGCAAGACCGTTGTGACAGCACGGCGAATTCAAAACATGTGAAGTTGGAACTTACAAGGCGCAGCCATGATATCAAGATAAATTTCCTGTTGTAATTACTGGATACGATGGGATTAGGAATAAGACGATATGTAAGTTATGTAAGGGCAGTTTATATTATCAAGATGAGTCGGCAGATGCGCAAGAAGATATCAACGTAGGCAAGGTAGCTTATTAAGATCGTCTCGAGAGTTAGAGCATAGCGGCAATACCAGGTTGAGGGGGAGAGAAGAATTGGAGGAACGACTGAAAGTATCGTGCCTTCAACGCGAATCGGAAAGGCGCTATGAAGTTGTTGAACTCGGGTAATAAACGAGCGGCGAGGAGTAGGGAAAAGTGGTCGAAGACCTGCGAGACTTGTCAATAGCTAGTCACTTATGGTATGTCTAGATCTGAATCACGATATAAAAGGAGAGATGCGCATACTTCCTTCACGCGTATAATTTGTCCACGGCTTATGTGGGGAGACGGCGGTGATGATGACGATTATAACGACAGAAGTTCACCGTTGTTTAAGGTGCGCCTTCGAAGACAGGAGAATGCGACTCAGGAAGGCGACATGTGATATATTTGGCAGTCGTCGTCGCTTCGTTATTGGAGCGGGAGGTTGTCGGCGGGCGCAGGTGACGTCCGCTGCAACGATGTGCGCGCGTGTGGGCTCGGTAAAATGGAGGGACGAGTTGAGGCTGATGCAAAACTTCAAATTGGAGGTTCGATGCTTGAATAAGCGACAGATCGATCAATCCAGCCGAGCGACAAATACACAATATTTCTTGTGACCTTCTCCGGATTGGGCTTTGATTGAGGCTGAATCATTAAGTAGGTAGTTGTAGGTTGTATGAATGTAGAAAATAGGTAAGCTAGAAAGTGGATTACGAGATATGGATCGGAACGGCACACAAAGAGAACTTTCCAAGGTTGTCGTTGACTCTTCCGCCGATGAAAAAAAAGGTCACTGGACCAATCGCGCTTTCACTTTGTTAGTCGCATGTACCTAAAAAGGTTACCCAAATGTACCTACCTATACATATTTGGTATTAGAGGAACATTGGATTGAACTCAAGAATCTCCGGTATGGTACAATAGGTACCTAAGTACTTTACCTAGTTGGCTCGGATCGCATATACGCACCAATTCTTAGAATACTCGACCAAAGAAAAACGAACACATCTCTTAGTTCGAAAGCTTTTTCAATCTACGATTATCTTCTTCGCATCTTAACGTGGGTAGGTAGAGATCCATATATCTTGAGTGCTGGCTTATTTCCAACGCGAAGACGGCACCTGTAAAGTACTTACATAGTATTAGACAGTACTCAGTACATTTGTGTACTAGGTGTCCCTATCCCCACCCTATCGGCAAAAACGACTATTTGACCTTACCCAGCGGCTACGCTAAGGTCTAAATAGGACGCGGGACGATGAAGATCGAAGGCTACCGCCAAATTTGACCAATCATAAGGCCGGTCATGAAGGTTACCGCTTCAGGAATAGCCGACTTCCAAAAAGTCGTTTTCGTCTTTGGTTCCAAGACTGCTTCGAGGTTCGCTACGCTCATTATTAGGTATTCATTACCATATAAGTAATTGAGTTGCTGTATAATTAACATAGTAGTAACTGCTAGGTATAACACAATTATACCATTTTTGCCTGAAATTTTATGGATAGTAAATTCATCCCCCAAGAAATTAGTATGTAACCATATATAAGTCTAAAACGTTATATGCATAAATTCACCAGATATACCACTCATGCGATTATGCAGTTGTACAGTACTAACGGTACCATTCTCAACGTGGTATTTGACAGGAAACGATCTCGAACCCAAGCCTCATCTAGTACCACATCACCTCGCACATTCTACATTACCATTTTAAAGTGTGGATGAACGTGTAGTACTTAGTAGAGAATGAGTTATTTTCAACCCTTCCAATTTGCCTATGTGCCGATATGACTAGGTAAGTATAGCTTACAAAATTTTTGCTAATATATGAGATTCCTCTACCTCAACTCAGCGAGCCTTACAACAAGCTACTTTTCCCGCCGAAGCCTCAAGCCTCGGGACTAAGCAGCGACGGGTCACGTCAAACTCGCCGCCCAATAGTCTGATGACCACCACGCCTATTACATCTAGATGGACCCGGTCCCAGACAGTAGCGAACAAAACTGTTCAATATTTCTCATAATACCTTTACCCTACCGACATAAGCATCCGAAGGCAACATATGATAGCCGACACGTTCTGTATATACACAGGAGGGTTAGTATCATGCATCACGAATGAAGGCATCGATACCTAAAAGTTTGTTACCCCTGAGCCAGAGTATGGGGAAATGAAAACGTGAAACCAGGCAGGCTACAGGTACCCGGCGTACCTGGCAACCAATCCCATATCCCGCTTCCATACCAATGTTTCACATGGAAGGATCTAAGATTCGCACCACGAGATGCGAGGGCTCGACTCGATTAATATAAGCAGCTGCGTTAAGGAATAGGCTACGATTCGCGCGCAGATGGATTCCCTACCTGTGTGGACCAAGGCACTGATCAACGGGAAGAGCATATCAGAGACCAATTATACTCGTAAGGCACTAGATACGGCCGCAAACTTCCTGACTAAAAGATAATCCGCGATAGCGTACTGCTAAATTCCGTGTGCGCTACAGCAATCTCTCAGTTCTTTAGAAAATTACATCCCAGGCATACAATAGAAGAGGGTGTTATCAGAGTAATCGCCAGATAGCGCTAATAGGAATCGAACCTAGACACCCTAATAACTGGTCCCTCTCACCAGTACAATTTTCTCTGTACCGCCCAGAAGCCCGGAGGTTTCCACCGTAACATGTGAGAAGTGGTCAGCAGGGCGCGGGCCCCTAAAATAAATATTCATCAGTTGTTGGACAACTATAAGCTTCGCGAATCTAAAGCATGTTTCGACGCAGCGACATCTCAGCTAACCAAGGACTCGGTATCGGTGGGCTAGCAACATTAGGACTGTACATCCTTCAGTTACCTATTCCGTGATCGGTACTTTGAAATATCGGACCATAGGTACCTATGCACCAGCTGAGGATGGCGCAGAGGACAGCCAATCCTTGGTAATTAATGTTAAAGCAACTGAGTCGGAGCCACTGCCCGCCATAGGTTTCCACCAATGACTCGTTCATTAGTAGGTAGGTACATGATTTTATAGATCCGTTTGATCGGCAGCGCTACACCATCCCGCCTAGTGGGAGGATATGTTCTTTCTGACGGGACAAGCTGTTTCATGCCGAAGTCTCGCATTTGAGCAGAGCCCGTTCTATAAGATATAAAAAAAAATAAAAAATAAAAACTTCGGTCTAGTGCAATCATATTGCACTATTCCTATCGTGAGATTAAGCTTCTGCTTCGATTAGTTTAGTCTATTAATGAAACAACGATCCTTCGGCCCTTTAGGCAGCCTATGTTTGGTTGCCAAAGGTTACATCGATCTCTACTACCAGAAAAGTAAACCGCCACGGTTGAAAAGTATGAAATCGCGGAATGGTTCCGTGGGGGGCTCTTCATAGGTACCTAGGAAACCCCGACCAACGTATTTACATACGGCAGTACTTCATTCACTCTCGTAGAAATATACCTATATTAGGTATCCCGTAAGTGCAATAAAGTGAATAGTATTTGGGGACATGGATCATTCAGGATATGTCTTCTATCTGTCTAGGAGTCAAGTCATCTATTTTCAGCAAAATGCCATTCATGTTTTTTAGTTCGTGATACCGCAATGCGCCGCCGGGTATGAACCCGAAATCAAGCTAGATCGGTACCGATCGGTTAATCCTTTCTTATAAACCACATGCAACTTGCATGAATTGCATCTCCACAGGGGATCATGCTACCCACGTTTCCAGGGGTAGGATTAGAAAGCCTCAAGTTTAATACCACGACAATTTATCATTTTGACTCGAGGGTTGTCTCTTTTTTTGACGTCTGTTGTCCATAATCCATGGAAGGCAAGCTTCGTTAGTTGGAGAGTGTCAAGTATTGCGACACCTAATATTTTTAAAAGCCAGCATTCAACTCGACCATTTCGTAAGTGTAGGATCAAGCTAACCATCAAACGAAGTCCTTCGGATCCTATCAATATAGGTATATCCCAATCTCACGTCAAACTTCCAAATATGCTCAATTTGTCCGACAGGCCTTACGATAGGTAAATAAGCTTCACTAAAAAAACTAGCCTTCATAGCTATTCCTCTTCCTCCTTTCGGGTGGTACCCTGTCGAAGTTGCGGATTGGTCGAATAGGAATTCTTCAGGGGGCGAGACATGAGCTGAAATGCAGCCAAGACCCGAACATGAAGGAGACATAACATTATGGCTCGGAAATTCTGCTTAAACATGGGCTACTTTTCTCTCTTAGTGTGAAACCTAGATGTTGTCGTTCAAATACACCTTCCTTTTACACATTAAATACTATATCCTCGTTGTATATACGTAGGCGTGTAGAAAATAACTTAGCAAGGGTAGGTAGGTAATGAGCTTGAACGATAATCATATACGTGGATGAACCATGTATGAAATATGGAGGAGACGTTGAGCCACTACATCACCTGTCAAATTACTCGAGCGCTGAATTCAACATTTGCTATCGCTGAGTAACAACCGCGTCGCACATAAGACGAAGTGCTAAGGAATATAGGATATATTGAGCTAAGTAGAATAAGCGCGTAAGTGTTATATATCGTTGATTATATAGACATGAACTCGATTGAGCAGTGCAATACTTCTCATGGCCTGTATTTTTCAAGTGGAGGAAGGGATGGAAATTATACTAAATATTGGTACAGGCTTAGCGGTTCATCCGCACGAACTTATACTAGTTTAGCTGTGCCGCTGAACCGGCCTCCATATAGCCTTTCTTGGCGAGTGGTAGCATGAAGAATGACCTACGCCTAGTTCGTCTCATCGTTCCCGTAGCCGTTAAAAAGAGTAAGGTGCGGAAGAAGCGTTTTCAACACGACCTCGCCGAGGCATCCGCTCTTGGTGCTGGCCGGCTTTATAGTATACTCTTTCCCACATCACTCACGTTCTATGGAAGCCTGAATAGTTTAAACGATACGACTTAGGCAACCGATCGCCAGCGAGTTCACTCTACCATTAAACCCTTCTGAGTAAAGAAGATATATGGGGAGGAATGGCTGGCGACGAGTATGGCCCACTGAACCCCTCTAGCGACACACTGTCGCCTCTACCGAATAGTCATCGCAATGGACTTATCGCTGTCGCTGTCTGTGGAATCATTTCCCTCGTTTCGACATCGGGATTATTTTTATATTTGACGTATAAATTGATAACTTGGCGTTTGCGGACATCGGAAGCAAAGGATGACGGCCACCAAACACCAGCCAATGATTTATCTTTGGGCCTAGCCCAGAGAAATTTTGGGATGTCCAAAAGGGACATCCCCAAGGGATCAGAGGTCGACGTTCGGCAGCGGCGAAGGCGAAGACGACCGAATCAGTTTCTTGTTCTCGTCTATAACCTACTGCTCGCAGATATGCACCAAGCCACTGCGTTTGTATTGAACATCCCTTGGATCCAGAAAAACGAGATTACCGTGGGTAATCCGAGCTGTTGGGCACAAGGCTGGTTTGTGTCGACGGGAGACCTATCAGCAAGCTGTTTCATTTGCGCCATCTCCATACACACGTACCTCAGCGTTGTTAAAGGCTACAGGCCGCCGCATTGGGCCCTGCATCTCGCCATAGCTGGCCTCTGGTTATTTATCTATGCGATGGCCATTGCTGGGGTGGCCGCAACGAACAACGGAAAAGGCGTTGGTGGGTTTTACGTGAGGGCAGCGGCATGGTGAGTAGGAATCTTAACTGTCTTTATCTGATTTTCGCCTGTTTGGTGCTTGCAAGCGCGTTGTTGCTGTCGCTGTGGCTAATATGTGCTCAAGGTGCTGGGTGAATGTCAGTTTTGAAAATCTTCGTCTTTGGCTTCACTATTTATGGATATTTATTTCGATCCTAGTAACCAGCATCCTATATACTCTCATCTTCCTCTTTCTCCGGAAACGAAAAGCATTCTCTCGAACTCATTCGCGTCGCCGACCATCAGCGACTGCTGGACCTGGACAGAGTAGTGCGTCCGCCCGAGTGTATCCGTCAGATGCGTCAGGTCATCATCCGGCCTTCCTTATCTATCCACTTATTTACGTACTTTGCACGGCACCACTAGCGCTAGGTCGTATTGTGACTATGTCTGGGAGGGATGTGAGCATAGCATACTTCTGCCTGGCGGGCGCGATGATAGCTTCCAATGGTTGGTTGGATGTGCTTCTGTTTTCGACAACCCGGCACTCGATCATTTTCAACGCGCCGCTAGACTCTGAGAATACGGGTTTAGAAACCTTCGCATTCATGAGGACGCCATACTGGAGGAAATATGGAAATATGATATGGGTACAAGGAGGGGCTCAGACGAGTAATGTCAAGGATAAGCATCAACACAAGATATGGAAAAGTGCTACTCGGGGATTCGATAAGTTTGATAGACTGGTAAGATGGGGCAGAAGGGATGGCCGTTCTACGAATGGAGCAGGCCGCTGGAACGGTGATCGACGAGGTGGAAGCCAGGAGTCTCTAAGAGGTATTGCGGAGCAGGCTGAGACTGGGATTCAGATGGATACAGTCACGACAGTCGTTGTCGAAATTGAAAATGACGACGGGAAAACGAGGTCGCGGGAGCCCTCGGCTCATTCGGTGGACAGTACAGACAAGACACCCGTCGAAAGTGCGGGGGATTTACGTTTATGAACTTGATGTGAGAAGTTTACTAGTCTTAGAGACCTCAGAAGACAACTAGGTATGTATCTGGGTATGTAGTAGTTTCTATCAGCTCAACATGACACATACCATCACCGCTGAAATCGGTATTGAAGCTTGTTTGAAGTTGCGAGACGGCGTATAGAAGGCATTCTATTCGATGGGTTTATAATAGTGCCCAGCTCGTTGCCGGACTTGCCCAATTCATGTCATCATGAATGGTAGCAATAATGATAATGGATGAGATTTAACGGACATCCGTCAACAATAATTATAGATATTGATATTAGTGTTAAAAAAATGTACCAATGTGGGTATTGTCGTTGTGCAATTTAAGACCCCGCAACTTATGTAAGATACCTAGCAGCCTAGTACTACATATATGTACATAATATGAGAATGAACGTACAAACATCGAACAAAAGTAGTATGTATATAATCGATGAAACCACATCGGGGTTTAATACCTCTAGTTGCAAATGGAATTTCATTCCCAGGTTTATAATGATTACCTGGAAAATATTATTGTCCGTACCTACCTACTTACTTCAAATAAGGTCAAATAAGGGAATTGCCGACGACCATGACCTCAAATTGGGGAGCTTTGTCAGACGTTTCATAACTTGGAAAGATCTCTTGAATTACATAAGTTGCAACGCAAGTCACATAATGCCTTTCAATAGCTGATTGGCGTCCACTGATGTCAGATCGAATTCCCGTTATTCCCGTTAAGGTAAGGTGGGATCCTCCAGAACTGCACAAATATGTATTACCAACCCGCCCCTGCATTAAATACGTACAGCATATGTATATACATACATTAATTCATTATTCGATTTTTACATATCCGCAATGTACACGTACACATAGTACAATAATAGCCTGGGAACCATTTTATCCGCACCTATCCTCCATATCCCTAAACATTAAACCAGCTAAGGAGATCGAATCTGACAATCGAGAGGGCTTATGTCTCACAAGGCACGGGAACCTTGGAAGTTGGAAGGAAAGGACATGTACAAATAGAGTCTAACCGCTTCTGCCGGGCGGACTCGTCTCACCACATCGCATCACGAAAAAAAATGCAAAATTCTCTCACATTTTAGAAAATCACACATCAATCCTCCAACTCGACAACATCCTAATACCGTCAAAAATTTGGTGTTTTCTCCTAATTTTGTCTTTTTCCATCACACTATCCTTTCTCTCCCATCTTTTATCATCTTTTATTCATGCTCCGTCTAATTTATGTAGCGGGGTAAGGACAGAAAGAAAGAGAATACACTATTTTTTACTGTTTAGTTTCCTTATTCCAGTCCTTCCCAGCGATACGACTTAGCCATTTTAATCGGAGACGTTTTGCGACGCTGGTTATCGTGATTCTAGCTTAACATTTTGTGACTACAATTACGTGGAACCCCTTTATACTCGTCGTTCGTTGGATTAAGACGACCCCGACTCGGCTGCCCTCGAACCGATCTATCCAGACAAATTCCTGCGATTCCACACAGCTTACGACTGCGTTTCAGTTGCTTTTGCTTGAAATTTACAGGGCTACGTACCGCTCTTCATCTTTCACCTTCGTTAGCGATTGCGAACCCATTGATAGTCACAACTTTGGAACTTCACGACTCGTCTTAAGCCCTCCTCTCAGCGCCTACCTACCTACCTGCCTGCCTGCCTGCCTACCTACCTACCTACATACTGATCTATCTACACATTTACCTACATCATCTACCTCTTCTACACATTAGATGGTAGTCTAATCCCTCGGTCCATCTCTCCCTTCGCACTATCCCCTCGATATTATCATTCTTCCCCAAGCTATCCCTTTCGGTTTATCAATCTAGTCACGTATTACATCCTAGGATCAAGATATCGCCTATTATCGCTCTTCCACAACTTCCGAGATTGTTCTCGTTACGAGTCCTTTTTTTTCGATTGAATTGCGTACCGCTACTCTCCTTTCTCGCCTTGATGTGATCCGACGATCGTTCTATGAGCTCCCGTGCTTTCTCTTCCGTCTTACTATTTCTCTCGACAACTCCACGTTGACGTCTTCAATATGCTGCGACGGCCTCCTGGCGAGGGACGGCTCGTCGCTCAACAGCGCAAGGTTTTACTCGCCTTAGCCGTCTTCCTCCTTCCCTGGCTTCAGCTCGTAGATGCTCAGCAGCAGCAACAACAACAGCACCGGCGGCAATCACCCCCGGAACGAGCTCCCGTTGCCAATATTTTAAACGATTACGACGATAAAGTAGCCGTGAATAAGCATGCCGTTCACGGCCGAGACTTCTCCAACCTCCAACCCGAACCCGCTTTCGGTACTGAGCGAGTCGTAGGCAACCTCGCCGCCACTCCCCCTGCCGCCACTCCCCCCTCCAACCCACGTAGCGCGCATGAGAACTCAGCCATCGGCCGCAGGAACATTGTTAATACCGATAGAAAGCGACTCGGAAATGTACCTATTCCTAACGATGCGAGCGCCCTCGCAACTTTGGCTCCGGCTCCGCCCGTTCGAGCACCAAATTCTCCACGACATCTGCCTAGCCTGCTAGCCGGCGCTGGGCTTTCCGCGCCGCAGACTGCGCGGAGTCTGGAGAGATGGGAAGTAGAAGATTATATTCTTCTGGCGACCGTCGATGGACACCTTTACGCTGTCAACCGCGAATCTGGCGATGAACGCTGGCACCTCCAAGTTGAACAGCCTATCGTCGAAACCATTCATCATCGCCCTAATAGCTCCCTGAACAACGGGCGAGACGACCGCGAACATCACCCTCTTGATGACTATGTCTGGGCCGTAGAGCCTACTCACAATGGCGCTCTTTACGTCTGGACGCCGTCAGGCTTTGGTAGCGGTTTGATGAGCACAGGCTTTACCATGAAGCAGCTAGTGGAAGAATTTGGGTCATACGCCGTCCAGAATCCGCCTGTAGTCTACACCGGCCACAAGAAGACTACCATGATCACCTTAGATGCGGCCACCGGACGCGTGCTCAAGTGGTTTGGGCAAGCCGGCTCCCAGGTGGACCAGAGCGCTACCTGCTTTCCCCCCAACGGCCGTTTTGTCGACACGGACACGGAGGAATGCAGCGATAGTGGTACCATCACGCTTAGCCGAACAGAATACATTGTCACCATACATCGCTCTGATGATGGCAGCGAGATCGCCACGCTCAAATATGCCGAATGGGGCCCGAATAATTTTGACAGCGACCTACACCAACAATACCGCGCCACACAGGATAATCGGTACTTTACTAGCCAGCATGACGGCAAGGTTTATGCGCTCGCCTATCCCACCGGAGTCACCTCCTTCGCCCTCCAGTTCTCCGTTCCGGTCGCCCGCGTCTTCGACATAGCTAGACCGCAAGATGCTCCGCACGGCAGCAATCCTGAACTCGTTCTACTCCCCCAGCCGATCCCTCCCACCCGAGATGAGGACTCCGCCCGCGCCCGAAGTCATAGTGTTTTCCTGAACCAGACCGAGTCTGGAAGTTGGTATGCCATGTCTGGTTGGTCGTACCCCTTGATTGTAGATGCTCCCGCTGCCCAGCTTGGCCGTCGGAATAAATGGGATAACGAGAATCCTTGGGAGGACCTCGACGCCCCTTGGGCAAACAAGGCGCTGATTGGTACGCACGTCCTTGGTAACGCGAGGAGCGTGGCGCAATGGCCGCCGACTCTCCCGGCGAGCCTACCATCCCGACCTTTCCCGCCAGAATCCGACAATGACGATAATGAATCGGCCATGCCGAGCCCGTTCCCCGATTCGGAGACCGAGTCTCCCGGCGTCATGAACACAGTCATCGCTCTTCCTCAATACGCCGCCGATAAGACAGTCGATTTTTTCATGAACCCTATCCTCTTTCCTGTTCTCGTGTACCTCTTAGTTCGATATTATAAGGATCTAATTAGATGGATGAGACGGGTCATCAGGCCGAAGGAGTACCTTGATGATCTCACTTACGTGCCGTCGACTGATTCTAGCACTAGCCCCCCCCAGGAGGTTGTTTCCGACAAGGCTCAGACGCTTAATCTGGACGTTGGTGAGAAGCGAGATGAGCCGGCGGCGCTCGAGGTGAAGAATGCAGATAAAGTCGCTCCTCCTACTGTATCTATCGCGGAAGTTGAACCGGTAGATCTCGAAGGGGACCGTGATCAGCAGCAGCAAACCGAGGGAGAGTCTCCCGAAAAGAAGAAGAAAGCGCATCGCGGTCGAAGAGGCGGCGTCAAGCATCGGAAGGGAGCGAAGAAACAACGCGACGCGTCCGAAACTCCCGGGGAGAAGATTTCCTCGGATGCAGGAGAGGGGATCCCGGGTCTCCAGAGTGTCGGCCTACCATCTAAATTGGAGCCAAATATCACGACGATGAGCAACGACCCCGAGGACGTGAGTGGTCCTATCGTCAATATAGGGGGTATTGAGGTCAACCAGGACGTGCAGCTCGGAATGGGCAGCAACGGCACAATAGTTTTTGCCGGGAAGTTCCACGGGCGAGACGTCGCGGTTAAGCGTATGCTTACTCAGTTCTGGGATATCGCAACCCAGGAGACTCAGTTATTGCTCGAGAGTGATCATCACCCTAATGGTATGAAACTAACTACTGTCCTTAACAAGTTTTCCTGCATCTTTGTATCGTTACTAATCTGGTACGTAGTGATCCGATATTTCGCCATGTCAAAGAATGACAGTTTCTTATACATTGCGCTGGAGCTCTGCCAGGCCTCCCTATCAGACATTATCGAGAGGCCGGCCTCGTATCGGGACCTTGCTCAGGCGGGTGAGATGGATCTACCTCGAGTCCTCCTGCAGATCGCACATGGTTTAGGATTTCTTCACGACCTTCGTATTGTCCATCGCGATCTGAAGCCGCAAAATATTCTAGTTACCATGGGGAGAGACGGAAAGCCGCGGCTTCTCGTTTCTGACTTTGGATTATGTAAGAAGCTTGAAGGCGGGCAGTCGTCCTTCGGCGCGACTACAGCTCACGCTGCTGGCACTTCGGGCTGGCGTGCGCCTGAGCTTCTCCTTGATGACGATGCGCGGGAAAGTTCGACGATGTCCATAGCTAGCACGCATAGCGACTCGAGCCAGCTAGTCAGCGCCGATGTGATGCCCAATCGTCGTGCCACTCGTTCGATCGATATATTCAGTCTCGGTCTCGTCTTCTTTTACGTGCTCACCAAAGGACTACATCCTTTTGACTGCGGCGATCGCTATATGCGAGAGGTCAACATACGAAAGGGCCAATTCAACCTCAAGCCTCTCGACGTATTAGGCGACTTCGCCCATGAGGCCAAAGCGCTAATTGAGACGATGCTTCGAGCTGACCCTAGAGCCCGACCTTCGGCTAAGGATGTGATGTCTCACCCTTTCTTCTGGTCGCCGAAGGAAAGGCTTGCCTTCCTCTGTGACGTATCGGATCATTTTGAGCTTGAACCTCGCGACCCGCCGTCCGAGGCGCTGATGGCTCTAGAGGCTTGCGCACCCCAAGTTTGCCGGGGAGACTTTCTTAAACTTCTACCTAAGGAGTTCGTAGAAAGCCTTGGCAAACAACGCAAGTACACGGGCTCTAGGCTTCTGGACCTACTACGAGCATTAAGAAATAAACGATTCCACTACGGAGACATGAGTGAACCTCTCAAAAAGATGGTGGGACCTCTGCCGGACGGATATTTGAGTTTCTGGACTAGGCGTTTCCCAAACTTGCTGATCATATGCTGCACTGTCATTTATAAGTTGAATCTGGAGGAGCTAGACAGCTTCAAGGAGTACTTCAAGCCAAGGACACCTCTATAATCATTGATGCGTAGCTAGATAGAAAATAAGTAGTATCTGATAAATAGCGATGAGTTTTATACGCTTTATTATAATTTTATTATAATGTTCAAATGTATGATCAGTATGCTGGGCAACATGGATGTATAGATCCTCCAAACTGAGGGACAGAGGGGTTGGTTTTCGCAATAGGGATCCATATACATAGGTACAGATCTATAATACGGCACATACCCGAGATTAGTGGCTCAAAGTTGAATATATCTATGTACTTAGGTACCTGAGTACCTACTTATGTATGTATTACAGGGATGAAAAAAGTATCTAGAGATACCCCAACTAAATTGAAATGGCTTGTATGTGTATATTAACTCATATAATTCCTTTAACGCGCTGCCTCTTCTCTTTCCTTTTGATTTTCTTGCCCGTAATTCCAGCTTTAGGAGAGGCATGGTAGCTCCCAGTCCCCATTCATAAGTGGACATAACGGGACAAAACATTCATAGCTGGAGGAGTCGGGATCCCGAGACCCTGGGACCTTAGCTTTCACAGTAATACGACCTGTCATTCTTTGGGATCAACCTAGAAACTCGACGCACACTGTGCATATGTGATTAGAGCCCGCGAGTCCGTGATTTTGTACTTTTGCGCTGCACATCATATCTCGTAAGAATGGTTTGCAAATTCACGCTCTAAGTATTAATCTCTTTACTTTTTTTCCCATCTCTTACTCCGCGGGCCTTAACACTACGCCCACTTAGCCCTGTTCGTTCAACTCGATAAGTTCTCACCAGTAGTCAAACAGTTTCTACAGAGAATTACCCAGTCACTGCCGATTTCGACTGCCATTAAAGAAGCTCCTTTATCTGTCACCTAAGTTACTTAAGTAATACATCAATGTGCCTGGCGTGACGAAGCTGCCTGGTATTGGTAATAGTAATTGCCAGCATATTAGGTAAATGTCACTTATGACTACTAGTACCTACGATGCCAGAGTCGAATAGTAGCATTAATGATATCAGTCGAGCAGCAAAGTGACATAGGTACTTACACGTATTAACGTGTATGAATAGCAAGAGCCAGAGCGCAAAAGAGAAGAGCAAATTATACCAGTTTACACTATCAATCTCCAATCCCTCCATTATGCCTTCCTAAGGCGCAATCTCTATCACTATATGCTACTTCCACTTTACCTACACCTCGCCTCACCCTACTACTCAGGTACCTACATCGCATCTCACTTCACGTTACTTCACTTCTAATACTTAGCTTGACCAACTACACCTATCTCGACTTTTCAACTTCTCTTTTTTTTCCCTGCCTCTGCTTCTGTCCGATACCAACCCGACATTGGGGAAGACGCCCGTCCCATTCATGTGAATATCAACACCTATTCGGGATCTAGAGATTCTCGAAGTCTACACATATCAATTCCTACTATAATACCTCTATACCGAATTTTCCTCTCTTTATCTGTCAACCTGATATTACACGGATCCGTCAATATCCTGATGTCTTCTTATCAGCTCGGTTTCCTGTCTTGAATAACCATCTCCCAACCTTATTTGAGCTCATACTCTATCTCGCAAGCCACCCTTTTACCTTGGTCTTAGACTTGTGGCCCTACCGAGGGCCTTCGCTCTCTTCCGTACTCACTAAATGTCCTGTGTCTGGCAATACAACGCCTGATATGATCTTGCCAACATGCCAACTGAGTCCAATAAGCCAAGAAGGCTAGATGACTCCAGAAGAAGTCACACTACCCAAGTCAGATCTCCAGCTTCGATTAAACAGCCCGTAAGGGAGACTAGGACGAAGAGTTCACAAACCCCAGATCCTAAGCCGGCACCTGCTGTAAAGGGCTTGACCAAGAACCAATCCAAAAATCGACCCGTCATTAAGAAATCATTTAGGTCTCAACCCGGACCTGTCCCATCTCCAGCAGCCAGGATTCATAGCGCAACAGCAGCCACTCGATCCGCCCCTTTAGCAACCGTAAGGGCCGCAAATTCAACTCACGATATCAACCATCTTCGGACTCTTAAATCCTTTAGTAAAGTGCCTATTTCAAAGGCAAAAAACCATGATCAGGCACCTCACAATGGTCGGCAGGATCCGTACCATATCCCATCTGATAGTGAAGATGAAAATTTGCGAGGCTGCAAACCGATATCAGTTGTCGATGAACGTAAATCAACCTTATCACAAAATATGAGGACGAACAACTTAACTCCTCCAACGAGACAGGAGAAGGCGTTATCATCGGCACTTTCAGAGAGTGCTGCCAAACCGCCTTCTACTCTAGTGCCTTCTCAGAAAACTCATGTTTTAGGTGGTCGTCGATCCGGATCACGCACTCCGGCACCAATCCCTCGAGGCGCCCAAATCATTTCGGTCGCCTCTTCAAGCAACGAGCACTCGGGTCACCGTACCTCCAAGCACAAATCGAATATAAAGCGCTCCATACCAGCGCACATTGTTGACGCTTCTATGGTAATCGCGGTGGATGACTCTTCCAGCAATGAAGTCGACCTCTCGCCGACAAAAGTGCTTCGCCCTCACTCAACCATAGCAAGCAGCTCAGCTTCCTCTCTTCACACTCCATCCAGGGCTACTAAGAGCACCCATGTCATATCGTCGACACGCTCCTTACCCCAATCTTGTAGAAGAGATTCCGATCAAATGTTAACCTCTGTGAATCCAACCGCCAAGGCTATGGGGAAGCGCTCCTCCCATTCGGTCAACAGCCATCTGAAGATCATTGATGAGAAGCCAAGACATATGGAGCAGGTATTAGATAAATCAAGCCCGGTCAATGCCCATTCAAGAGCTAGCATTGGTAGCCAAGTCAACAGAGGTTCAACACAAACTAAGTCCAAAAGATCTAGGGAGCCAGATAGACGCATTTTAGATTCGGGAATCCCCAGCTCACGCAGGGCGGCCATAGACGAAGTGAAGAAGACTATGAAAGTCAAGTTTAAGAAAGGTTGGCATTCGCACTCGACAAGTTCGTACATGTTTACTAATGTAATAGTAGCAAAAGATAAACCCATCCCTGAATCATTCTTCAAAGAGCCTGAGTATTCTGATGATGAATATCAGCCTTTAGGCGACGAGGAACTATCAAGTGAGAGCCGGGATACTGGTCTGCTTTCATTCCAAGAATCGACGACTATATCGACACCGCCACCCGCAGATGATCGAAAGCCATCACGGCCAAGCCCCCACCGAATGCTTCGTAGTGGATCCCGTCTTAAACTTCCAGTCTCGTTTAACCCTATTAATAAATTAGCACCCCAAGTGCGCGAGGAAGGATCATATCCCAAGCTACCGGTTAGACCATCTAAGTTCGGCCGAGGTTACTCTAAGCGCGTGCGTGATGCTTTTTCTGATACATCCAGTTCACGTGGACCCGAGGACGATACGGATGAACAAGTGGAATCGAACGCAGAGTTACAACTGAGCCAAGATAGTAGAAGTGGTGATGAGGAATCGGCCGTAGCTCAACCAACCGACTACGCAAATAAACCTCGGTGGAGCCCTCATTCATGGATGGAAAGGTATGAGACTGAGTTTATGCCTGGTAGAGATGGTAGCGTCTGGCTTGCCACTGGGCCATTCAAAGGCTGGATCCTAGATGGTCCCAGAGCCGGAGGCTATATACCCGGATGCAAAGAACCGGACGATGAAACAATTGCCGAGGCTGAGAAAACGGCTGAGCTTCGATGGAATCAGCGATGGGCCGATTCTGAAAGTGATTATATATCAGACGTGGAAGGATCAGGTGACGAAGCAGTCAATATTGGACAAACCACACCTGACATATATGAAGACACAGCGTCAACGAACATTCGACAACCCCCGGTTGAAGATTCAGAGGAAAGATCGACTCATAGACTTTCATTGCTAAGCACATCACGAAATGTGCCGGGAAACGCAAAACCAGAGATTGACCTTCACGACAGAGCTGTAGAACGGGCTGAGCGTACGGAGAGAACGAAGCAGTATGTGCTTTCCAGTGGATCCGGTAATGAAGTCGACTCCCAACCAAAAACCATCCCTCCTAGATCAATCAGTAGCAGAACCCGAGGAAAACTTCCCGCATATCTCGCACCAACCACTGCCCCCCAAAATACACCATCTCCACCGTCTGCAGAGTCTGAGACAACTTCTACTCTTATTACCCAACAGTTGATCAACGATTGTGCGCCACCATCAAACCAGGAGTTGGCAGAGCTAATGAGCTCCAGCCCTGCCATCCGACGTACCAATACGCCATCCTCAGTACACAATGTTGACGAATCAGCCGGGTCTAGTAGTAGTGAATCAAGCTCCGGAATTCCTGCTCACATTTCACCCAAGCCACCGGCGCGAGGCTCAGAGGTACCACAGACACAGGACCCATTCTTTAGGCCGGAGCATGTCAACGCCGCGCATATCTTCGGCGGTATTGCCGGGAGACGAACTACCAGGTCTTTGACTAATCTTCTACCGCACACGCTCAAATCGAACAGACTTGCCCAAAACGTTGAGCAAGGGAGCACGGACGCCGAGCCCGAACCATCATCCCAATCTAAGAAGCATTCCCCCAAGACTAAGATCGTGGTTGAAGTACCGGGTTTGTCGATGGAAGAGCAGCGGGAATATGATGTGGTCTCTTTGACTCCGGATATCCGCTCTACGCTATCTCCAAAAAGTTTCAAGGAGATTAACGAGGCCACTTCGAGAGCAGATGCAGACTCTAATGATCCAGATGCCGAACAAACCCTTGATTACGTGCTACGCCAATCTCCCAGATGGCTAACTAGCATCACGGAAGCCAACGAGACTAATAATACGAATGTGCCTAGGCCATTGGGTGAATCTATAACCGCGCCATTGACGCAAAAGTCGCTGGAGGATACAGCAAAACCTGTCGTCCCGAGTTCAGATAGCGAGGCCCCTGAAAATTTATACATGGAAGCCTCGAATACGGCAGCACCCACTACCCGTAAAAAGGGAAAGGATAAAATAGGAGAGAGCAGTGAGGCCAAGGAGCGCCGAAAACGCAAGGCTTCCATTACAGACTCTTCTCTAGCAGGCGAGTCTTCCCTAAGCAAGAAGCAGAAGACTGATGGCCAAAGCCGTGCCAAGACGGAGCGTCTCACTTACCGCCAGAGGAAGCGGCTCCAGAAGCGCTCCAAAGAGAAACAGCAAAAAGACGACCAGGCACAACGACATGTTGACAATGCTATTGGTAAAGGTGTTAACGGAAGCAGCCAATCGACAATGACACCTCCGGCTTCTTCGAGGCCCGTTAGTTCTGAGGCTAAGTAGACATCGAGATGAGGTTGAACTACGGTCTTGTGCACAAGTCTTGTGTGGCCATATTGACCTTTAATTACGATCTGGCGATCATAATGGCTGCTGTTGTATGGTCTGCAAGCTGAATAAACAAATGAATGACTCCCAGGGAGTAACCTAGCTGCGTGTAATATGAATGTAAACTCTTCGGATGAGTTCAGCAATGCTTGATACCTATTACTTACTTAATAGGTAGGCAGCTACTTCCTGGAAGGGTCCTGTACTTACACAGTACGGAACGATACCTAAGAGATAGATGGCTAATACAACTGACTGATAACATCCGCAATCACCCAATTCATAAAAAAGCGTAACCGAAAGAATCTCAATGGTAATGGTAATAATCTTGAAGTGTATGCCACGCATAATTCAGATCTGATAGGGTGAGGAGTTGCATCGATTACTACAATTTCGTATGTTAAGTCTACGTACGATCGAATGCGGGGGTCTCTTCGGAGTTTGTCGATTTGGCGATGTGATTCGCGAATAGCCCCTCTCTTACCTCACCTAACAAAACCCAGGTGGTCTCTCATTGTGCGGTCATCCATGGATATCATACCACGGATCGACCGGAATGTATTTATCATCCTCAACTTACCTCCTAGATACCCAAAGCAGCCCATTCTTCTCATTTCGAATCTACGTATATACCTAGGCATACATGATATAGTACCTACTCTTAAATCGACGCTTTTATTTCACCGCGTATTACCTAGGTATTCCAGACCTGCAGCACGATAGGAACACACGGAGTAGACGTCATTCAATACATACGTTCGTCATCATGGCCAATTGTCTAGTCTATATCTATTTCATTTCGCTCTTGGATCTCTGATCGTCACCTTTTTTCTCTTGTACCCTCCCTTCCTTTTGATCACCTTTATAAAGGTCAAGAGCCGAGTTTGTTCAGCAGAACATATCAACTCCAGTCTATTGCAGGTAACTAATCGACTCAACCGAGGTCCTAGATCGAAGTTGCCCCAGTCAAGTGTCATACCGCTGCACGCGTCCCATTACCAGATACTATCGGAAGCCGGCCAGTGTCGCTGCGCGGGCATTCGCCACTGACCGATATGTGGTGCGAGCGAGTGTCTTCACTCTCAAGCCGTTTTACGGAGGGCTCATCTTCATGGGCTTTGTGCCTAGGCCGTTGGTATTCCTGAAGAATAGGACTCCTTGTCCTTCGCCCTTAGCACCCTCGCTAGGCTCGACCCATTGGCACATCCTCGCCGAACGCCACATCGCCTTAATGAAACCGAGAGAGCCGTCCCTGGTGTCCGATCGGTAGTGACGGCCCATAACCTTCCTAATAGCATCGCTAGCCTCGTCGGCATTATAGAAGGGGATGGTGGAGATGTAGTGGTGGAGGACGTGAGTCTCGATGATGCCGTGCATGAGTTGACGACCGATGAAACCAAACTCCCTGTCGATCGTCGCAGCAGCGCCACGAACATAATTCCACGATTCGGGCTTGTAGTGGGGCAAGGACGGGTCGGTGTGCTGTAGGAAGGTGATGGCAACTTATGCGACAGTTAGCGACTGGTCAATACGAGCCCGGTAGCGTTCAAGGTTGGGCAACTTACCTAGCCAGTGGTTAACCCATAGGTAGGGCAGGAAATACCAGACGAGGAGATTATCCCAGCCATACTTGTTACCAAGGAATACTAAAACGGAGATGGTGATGGCTAACCCTATGTCACTCAGCACGATCAACTTGGCATCCTTAGCCTCGTAGAGGGGGCTGGAGGGGTTGAAGTGGTTGACACCAGTGAACCAGCCGTTCTTCTTGCCTTTTCCGCGACCCTCTCTCTGGCGCTCATGACAATTGTGTCCGGTGACATTGGTCATGAGGTAGTTGGGCCAGCCTATAAGCTGCTGTCCGAGAAGGTTGATGAAGGTAACAATAGGTGTCTCCTCGCCGAGCTCTCCGAGTTCGTGGACCAACTTCCCGATGCGACTAGCCCTCTCCTCACGAGTCCTTGGGACGAAAACCATGTCTCGCTCCATGTGACCGGTCGCCTTGTGGTGCTTGCCGTGAGAGATCTTCCAACTGAAATAAGGCACCAGGAGGGAGGAATGCAGGATCCAACCCACGGTATCATTTAGAACCTTAGAGGTGCTAAAAGATTGATGACCGCATTCATGAGCCAGCACCCATATGCCGGTGCCGGAGAGACCCTGGATGAAGGTATACAAACCCCATAAGGCGGTACGAGCCGGTGTATAGGGGACATTCTCCGAGGTCAAATAGGTATGAAAGAGGTAGAAGACAGTTGCTAATTGGACGATGTCGCGGAAGACATAGTAGAGGCCCTTAGCCGCTGATCGCTCAAAGCAGTGTTTCGGGATAGCGTTGTGGATGTCCTTAATGGTATAGTCAGGAATCTCGAATTCGTTACCGTACGTGTCGACCAATTTCCCATACGAGTTGCTGCTAGGTTCGATAGAGGACATCGAGGAGAGTGAGGTAGAGGAGGCAGACGGCCTAGGAGAGTCAATCGGGGAACCCATTGCTGTAGATGGCGAGGAAACATCCGTATCGGCGGTGGTTGATGTGATGGTTCGCCGAAGGGCGGGATTCTGACGTGGAACGCCAGTAGCGACGGTAGAAGCCATGATGAATGCTGGAAATCCCGCGCCGGAGAGCTATAATTTCTTCTTATCCTACTCTTGTCTTAGTTGCGAGTTACCCGATATTTCCCCCAACAAATTCGATAGTTCGCCTCGGCCTTGACGAAGGGGAAACGTCACACCCGACAATCGACACTCGATAGTCGTCCGCGTAAACAATTCTTCGAATGCAAAGCTACCTCAAGTAGTCGTACTTGCGACAATACTAGAGAAAGGTTAGCTTGCCCCTGAAATCGAAGTTTTAACTTTTGAGGTGTCCGAGTTACCGACTTGTTGAGGCCGACAGCAAAATTATACGGCAGCACAGCACCGAGGAGACCGCTTCAAGGCGGGAGGAAACCAGTCAATTGGGAGACCGAGACCAAGACCAAAACGAAGTGGTAGGAAAAGAAGGATCCAGACCAAAATGGTGCTACAGTTGTCACTTTATAAGAAGGGTAGAGACAAAAAATAGTATTATGTGGTTGGTCTGTTTCATCACTATGCAAAGCGAGGAAATAATATTTCATTATGTCTACATAATACGGGACATTGAATAGACCATGCACATACCGGGGAAGAAAACGAAGCCGAAAAAAAAAGTGACAAGAAAAAAAAAAGTTAAAATGGCTTAAACCGTTACATCAATACCTCGATGTCTTGAATCTACTAGGAAAACATTGAACCTTGAAGCCAGGGGTACGCCAAAGCTCCTGTACCGCAAATGTACTCCGAGCCTTTCTGTGGAGGGCTTAAGGTATTTATTCTATTAAGAATGCCTTGCAATGACTTCTGTTTATCAGCTCACTCTATATCAAGTACTCATAGTGTACATAATGCGACCCTAGAAGCATTAAGGTATGACCCCGCCGTATTTAGCGTGCTTCCGCCCTCAAGTTTTCGGTACCTAGTCCAATTTAGGATTTGACGTTAATACTTAGTACATCAATACCCGATATCATGATTCTGCCCGTCCAACTTTCCATGTATGCAAGTAGATAAGTACATACTAATGTATGGAGATACGGCAATACCCCACGTAAAATGTAGGTACTTGGGAAAAAACATTACAAGACCGTGATACAGTAGTTTTTTTTTAAAAAAAAAAACAAGGAGACATGTACCTTTACTCTTAATGAACTGAAATAATGCATATATAAATATTAGGTAGGTACTTTATATAACACATGAAAATAAAGGTAACTGATTTTGTTGGTGGATAACTCCACCTCTCACCGCCCTTCATGATCGTTCGTCGACAACCGAATTTCTTCATGTGGGCTTTCTCATCAGCAAGGCTAGGCCTAGCACCACGGCGCCATCAAACAAGCACCACATGAAGATCACACACTTTAGTCGGCTTTCTACATACTTACATAGTACTGTCTCTTCCATTTGAGGCTTGCCAAGAAGCTACTGGCTAGCTGGATTTTCGTGATCAGCCTATGAGAAGACGTCAATTGGCTTTTCAGCAACGGACAAGCCGTAACAACTGATGAAGCCGTCTACATATTACTTATTTCCTCCCTCCATAAGATCGAAGACAACCCCTCCTCACCCCCCCTTGCCTACGGCTGGCTGCAGAAGCTACCATAGTGAGGGCAAGTCATCGTCATCGTATGTCATTTGACAGACTATCGTTCGACCAATTCAAGCTATCCAACTCCCCCAACGACAACCGGTGGCTCGTCGTGCGAGACAGGACATAACCGGTATCGACAGCCCGCCACACGAACCGTCTATCCTAAAGGGGGAAACAAATAAGCTCGTGACAAGTGGCGAGAGAATTATTAGAGGCGGCTTGCTTTGTCTAGAACTTTCAGAGCCCCCTGTATGTACATACATTGTCGGATAAGAGCAATTCAAGGGACAGTCAAAACGACGGCTCTTGTTTCCGAGTTCGGTTCTCAAGCACGGGCATGTACTATATGTACATAGGGCTTAATATCTCAAGACAAGATCTGCTTGCTGATCGACGCTTATCTTACTTAAGATAAGTATGTACTTACTGACAATATATATACTTATATCATGTACAATACGATATGCTTGAGTACCTAGGTACCTAGTAGTTTCACATCTACGAAAGGTATATGAAAAACAGTTCAAACCTTGGAATTTCCAGCTAACCTATTAAAGACTGGTAGAACTCTTAATACCAAGGTTACACACTACAAAGATCGGATGGATCAGATAACGTCGATATTTCCTATTTACAAGAAGTGTTTTCCCGATTCGAGCTTCTTCTCCGCATTATTCGATGCTACATACATGCATACATGTACCTAGGTAATATCGGTATCTCATATTTGCGTTCACATGCCCCTGGATTTTCCATGTTCCCGAATCGTGGACTGCAGGGTTTATTCAGGGGGGCGGATTCCCCGATTTAGTATGAATTCTAGCTTTCTGGCTCAGGAATGGGAAGGAATGGGGTTCTCTCCCCGCTTCCTTGGGTCCTTGACTTGCTTGTCGATTTTTTTTTTCTGTTGGGGATCGCCTAGGATCTTATCCTACCAAATTGATCAATTGTTGAGAAAACAGATCCTTGTAACCTTAATCCACCCCCTTACGCTTCTTTTCTGAGCCTCGATAATTCTTACCAATCGGCTAATCCACGTGCGGCAACATCCCGCTATTAACAACATCATGTCTTACATTTCGCTGCGAATGCTTACATGTACTAAGTAGGTAATGTACACAACGAACTCGGAATATCGCGAACCAAGACCTTTTTTTCTTTATTTATACTCTTCTGCAATTATGTTTATTCGTATTTATACATCATTATCATAAAGTCATATCTAGGTGCATAACCTTGGAGTAAGTAAGAAAAGATATAAGTAAATATTTACCTACATACTAGGTACTAGGTAGGTACCTTTAGTAGGTATAATATGATTAAAGAAATCATCGGCTAAACCATGACTAGCAGTTGAATTTCATGTGTTCAGCAAGTGTCAGCTCAAAGTATCGACTATTATTACAATATAAAAGGGGACTAAATATGCCTCCTGACTCGGGAAAAGATTTCCCTATCACGTCACAACTCGTGTCTCCTCGTTCGTCTAAAACAAATCCCGGTTCGAAAGCACCAAGAGGTTTCGACGTATGCTTGTGTTAATTCCGAGGTTACCTAGGTAGGTTTTATTCTTCTCCGTCTTGCATGTGAAATATCACTACCCATGTTTCCCTCCAACGTCAACTCAGCATCGTTGGATATCCATTCTATCGAGTCGATTCGGCGCCGATGCAAAACGACCTCATGGTCTACACGTGTCTAATACCATGACACTGACACCACAACACGTTCAAGGTGTCGCGTAACATCCCGAACTACGGCTTACTGTATTTACATGACTATCTATAATATAACATATATCCCGTAGGTGTAGCCTTGGAGACGCATCTGATAGACACCGCGTATTGCTCGAACCGAGGCTTCAAGTATGTAGCATGAATCTATCGCTTGTGTCGCTACCACCAAGTCATACTAGGCCAAGAACAGGTGTAAGGTCATCGATCCGATGACGAATTAGTCCTTCTCTATCTTCCTAAGCATCTCTTCCATTCGAGACATCTTGCGACGCAAGAAGTCGCATTTCCTATCCAAACTAAAGTTTTCAAAGTCTACTGTGTCCGTCGTCACCTCCCTAAGAAACCTGTTACGATAATTGCCACCACTAGTTCGGTTGTAACGGTCCTTTCCCCTATAATGGTCTCGTTTCCCTCCGCCGCCATTCTTTCGTCGATTCTGTGATGTAGCGGGACCAGTAGAACTACCGGGTTGTCCATATGGGTAGAAGCGATGAGATGGTGCGGTGTCTCTCGCGTCTGTCTTCCATTTGGGAGCATAGCTTTTCCCATTTGATGACTGCGGGTACATAGAGGGCTTGTTCTGGGCGTGAGGTTGAGTTGCTTTCCCTTTGCCTTTATCTAGAGGCCGGACGCCCATGCGCCCATGCTCTTTGTCAGTTGCACTATTATTACGAGCGATAGCTTCCGTACCGGGGCGCCAGAAGGGTTTCAGGCCGTTATTGGTTAGATTAGGTATTGGTACGGGAGTCTGTACATGTTCGGACGGTGGCGGAGGCCTTGGTCTCTTTGCAGAATGCTCATTTCTGGTTGATGTGGTACTATTAAGAGCTTGAGGCACAGTGAGGACATTGAACGAGCTCGTGCAAGAGTTACTTGATGAGCTCGATGACGAATTTGTCATAGATTGACACCTGGTGCGCTTCTTTGAGCATGATCCAGAGGGTGTAATAGCCGTATTTTCTTGGCCCCCCGGCTCGTCGTTCGCCAGGTTCTGGGAACTCTCAATTGTCCCTCCTGACATACTTGTATTTTCGGGGTGACATAAAGGCCCATCCATTTGCAGAGAGGTGCAGCTGGTGTCTTGAGGATGAGAAGACGCAAGTGCACCCACTTCTTCATCCGCGACAGATATATTAGGATCTCTGAAATCCCAACGTCGCTTAGCATGCTGCGGTGAGACGGGTCCCTTGGCTACCCGTACGCGCCTCCTGTGCAATTCTTCAACATCGGGGAGGCTATCATTATCAGAATAATCCTGTGCAAGCGAAGCATTTGGTGTCCTATGGTTTGATGTCGTCTGGCGCTGAGACGAGTCGACGTTGCTGTTAGAGCCTGATCTAAGTTGACCTAAAACGATCGGCTCCTCGTGAGGTTCAGGTATTTGTTGGCCATCCTCGACAATATTATGCTCTAAAGACTCGACTCCGTAGAATCTCGACGGAGTGATCCTGTTTTTGTTAGATGTCCGCCCCCGAGGGTTCAGCTTCCTTGGGGGTGAACTGTGATGCGGGATTCCATGAGGCGCCGATGGCTTTTGCTGCTTCCTGGCCTCGTCCGCCAGAAATTTTCTCAGTACTTCAGGTGTGCCTATCCTATCTGGATTTGTCTCTTGGGGTTTGTGGTTCGATAGATCAGACTGGCCTGCAGTAGTCTTACCAGAATATCCAGCAGGAAGCTCTGACAAAGCAAATCTCCGCGTCTCTACCGGCACATAAACGTTATGGGCTGGTCTAAGATCCTTTCTAACATTGTAGGAAGACGTCCGCGGGTCGCTACCCTGAGAACCTGAGGTAGCAGCCATTTGGTTCTTTTCCACCTCCTCTGAACTGGTATTCCAACTCTTATCCGCAGGATCATTATCTGTGTCCACACCCCTAAACAAACTTCTTCCCCGGCTGCTTGTTACCAACATGGACAAATCATCCTCTCTGTCATAGTCCTCGGCCACTGTTGTTGGGATCCAATCGTGGAAGATACGTTGGTTTACAGGAAGCAGACTCTGGCGGGCTACTTCTTGACGTACTTCATTATAGGACATACCATGAAATTTGGGAAGGTATATGACATCTTTTGGATAAACCCTGGCTCCATTGAGGCAAAATTCGTCCGGCACTTGTTCCCCCCGCATATTCTGAGCTCGCAACCGTAGACGAACCCGACCGCTGATGTCGATTTTGGCACATACACCTTGACGATAGTCTTGTGCAACAGTATCATTCATACCTGCCAGGATTGCCTGTCGACCGTGAAAGCCTACCAGAACCTCCTCGCCGTGGCAATAGGTACCAGGCTTGAGGCGCTGGGATCGGGTAGGGTTAGTACTGGTATTTCGTTGCACGTCGACCTCGCCAGGAGGCGGTGTTGATCTCCCGATAGATAAACTAGTTGAATCGTCAAGCTTTTTGTCCTCAATTTTATCAGAGCTCGAAGCTAAGAGGCGGGTGGTGGGGTTTGTTAACCCCTTTTCTTCCAATTCCCATTGCACAACCCCAGCTTCGGAAGCTTCTTCTGAGTTTGAAGTAGATGTAGAAGGCGGCCGTTCTCGTTCTTGTTTCTTGTTGGCTAAGTCGAGGATAGTTGTTTGCTTACCCGTCCTGCCTTGCTCTTCCTTGAGTATAGTAGTGTAGCCCCGTTCGAATTGATCAAGCCTAGCCTGAGTACGGGGAGATGGGCCCGGAAAGTCTAGCTTCCCCTCAACTTCCCGATGAGGAGTTGATCCTATGACCTCTGGAGTATCTGAAGATGATATTTGGGATTCTTGTTCAATAGATTGTATGGGCAATCCCTCATCGTCCGCTTCTGGCAATGCGTCCTCATCTGTTTCATCCTCGTCCGACCAATCCGAGTCATCCTGCCCAGGGAATAGAGATATGTGACGAGCTCCGAGCGACCGTTCTTCTATACGAATGCGCTTCTGTATCGCTTTCCATAGTGGAGGCGATAAAGTGAGTCCACCAAGGTCTTGAGGTAGCTCATTACCATCCATCCTATGACGAAATATTCGCTTGAATTTCTTTTCCCCTATCGTCTCGCGCATTGATTGGTGTGCATTGGCTATGTTGACAACCAAATCGCGACATTTCCAGATTCGAACCCATCGGTCGATCCATGTGTCTAAATCGCCCATCCGAGGCCGTCTCTGAGGTGGCACATTACCCTTGGTATTCTTGCGTCGATTCCTGCAAATCTTACTAGCCACTTTCTTTACATCGGAATATTTTGTAAAGAAGCCGAGGCGAACCGTAGTCGAAAATTTCTCCATGATAGAAGTCCAGGCATCCTCCTCGGCATGCTTTCCAGAAGTAGGACAATGGAGGAATTGGGACCCATGATCGCAACAAATTTTCAGAAGTTTTACCTTCTCAAGTAGTGAAAGGGGATCGAGGGACGGCTCGAATCCTACTCGACGCAATATCTGGGGCGGGGGACTTGTGGAAGGTTCCGTCTTCGAAACTGATGATGGCACCTAGTCATGTATTGATCAATCACACTTGACAATATCAAGATCTAAAATTCAGGTAGGAATCTCACCATGCGTTTCGGGTACCCTTGCTTAAGCTCTTGTTCTTCTTCCTCCTCTTCCTCCTCCTCATCTTCTTTGTCCTTCATAGGATCCTCGGATACGTCGTGGTTATAGTTTTCCACGTCCGGGGAGCTTGATGGTATGGTACATCCTGATGAGGCTGGGGGCGAGACGAGTTGACTTCCATATGGAGAGGACGGTTTTCGATTCCTTGACGACATCAGAGTGTCCGCACAACTACCCGACTTTTCTAGGAAGTCACATTTGCGTGACCTCCTCTTACTTGCTCTCCTAAGACTAGCCATGAAGTCTAGCACTAGATGTTGTACTTCGGCCCAGTGACTATTTTCAGGGCTATACGATTCCGCAACGCTGCCGTCAATACTAGGACCGTAAATTCCTGTGTTTCTCACTTTATTTTATTACACGCATAGTAAAGCAAGCGAATGGATGTCCCGGTATATCGATGCCCTAAACCCTAGAATCTTGAAATTGAACACACAGGCATTTCTCGCGTCAAATTACCCGCGCTATTCCTAGAAGAGGGAGAGAGAACAGACTTCCAGTAGAGAATCCATGAAAAGATGAGTACTGCCACTACATCGTGTACCAGCTGCTTTGCCCAGCTCTAGCATGTACCTCGTCGACCAAGAGCTACGAAGCGCGTCACGTCTTGAGATACGCGGCATGTCCGATCCTGGTCTTTTACAACCCCGTCCTGTCTAGTCGAGACAAAAAAGCAATATGCGGCGCGTATCTAATGAACGAGTACCGGGTCAGGGATATGGGAACAAGGTCTTATGGCTATCGGACAGGGACGTTATCTCTTGTGCAAATCTGGAAAACTTAAGCTATGTTATCTTATATTTCGGAATGTTGGGCGGCTTTTCTTTCGCGAGGTAGGTAGTAGGTTGTTTGTTCCTAGGTTCATACCTCAGTAGGCAATGCGCCTCAGATGATTTCCAAGGTCGGAGAAGAATGTTACCAGCTGGTATACTTGGCAGGCACCTATGTTTTTGTTCCATGATATTGAGTATCGTCCGAGCAATCCGAGTCTTTTCTTAAATATGACTGATCATTTTTAAAAAGTTATAAATTGATTCGCACTGTCGCTCAAGATCTAGGACTGGATCGGCTTATGCCCAAGTACGTATTATGCTACAGTTTATATCACACGGTGTACATGGGTAATCAGGTACCTAGGTACCTAATCGTGTACCTGGAAGCTGGGCTATGACCCTGTTTCTACCTGTTGTATTTGGTACCTTGGATGGTCTCCTCCCTTTACCTCTCCAGCAAAAAAAAATCTAAAGACGGGAGTCGTATTTAGTGACGAGCATTGGGTACGATTAGAGCAGCTGGATGCGATGGTGACCAATTTTTCAAAGATAAGTACCTACTAGGTAGGTAATCATCGCTCATCCTGATTGTCCTCCAATGGTCGCCAATCCCTTCTCAATTGATCCAACTTCTTTTCCAACGTCTTATCAAACTTCTCTACAACCTGGTGCGCCGCGTCGTTCAGGCTCGCCGAGACGCTCCGGTCAATGATTTCCTTTATCCTCTCAGGCGTGAGGCCTACAACCCCGTTTAGCCTCGCTGCCAACCGATTTATTCGTCCTTCCAGCCCTTCGGCTGCCCATCCTAGTTCTTGTTTGACTAATTCATCATCTGGAGAACGTGTCAAATCGATGACTGGGACATTACCGAACGGATTCTGAGCCGGATCCTCATCTCGGTTTTGGCAAGTGGTACTGCTAGACCCTATTGGTAGCATCAGTGAACACTGGTTCCCAAGGTTATTCCCATCACAAGCAAGACTGTCAGGGACTCTTTGCGATGCGATAGATGATTGACTGGTCGCTTTGGTTTGTTTAAGATGCCTCTTGTTCGTTAAGGTTTGCTTCTTGACTGCCCCTTTATTTTTCCTGGCCTTCTGTGTCACTGTAGAAGGAGTTGCTGCTAAAGCATTCGCATACTCTTGTCCTGCGAGATGGGAATTCCCATTCGCTTCTCCACCAGCCTCGAGATTCCATTGCTTCTGAGTATTCTGACTGATGCCAATCACCGTGGGATCTAGAGCCGGAGATGAAATAGATGGCGCGTTCGAATCTGTAGTCGATCTACTGTTGCCCCTTTTTGAAGGCTGTCGAGATCGATCAACCCCTTTTCCCTTCTGAATCCGTGTCTTCTTTGACATCTCTGGCTTCCCAGCACTGCCTAAGTCCAGAGCAGACTTTTTGACCGCTGGAGATCCTGGCACCAGCTGATTGCCGACTTGGACGCTAAGATCATAGGGGTTCGTGCACTCCAATCCATTCTCTCTAGGAGCTTGATACGAAAAGCCCTGGTCCATGGAACTAGAAGGTTCTTCACCTAAATTGATGTGGGTCGGGTTTGGTTTCTCAGTTGTCTTGCCATGCTGCATGGCGTTTTCATAAGAGCCCTTTAGACAAATGGGAGTCTCAGGCAACTCTTCAGTTGAGAAGGGGTTGGTGAGGTTGATTGCGGGGCTTTGTTTGCGATCCAGCCCATTCTGTGGTCTCAAGAGTTCACTTGGTGGCCTTTCGCTGGTGCTCTTAACTGTGGCCGAAGGGCCTACGGCCTGGTATTCGGTTCCGGCATGGCTTAAGGGAAAGGTGTTAGAAGGGTCCTCCACGTTAGAGTTAAGTGACGGAAACAGATTCTCGTGTAGCCGATCGCCAATACGACCGTAGAACTCTTGGGGTGTCAGAACCTGCTGTGTTGGCTTGGTGCTTGGTATTGATGCGAGTAGTTCAACCTTATGTATGAGGATTGCGCCATTCCTACGGCTAGCTTTGCCTTTCTCACTCATAGCGGCCTTCATTCTATCCAAATTTTCTCTTAGCCTATTCAAGCAAGCGTACGATAGAAGGTTATCTTCTTCAGATTCTTCGGGGCCATATGCAAGTAGATAGCCCTTTGACATCTCTGAAAAGCCCTGCTGGAATTTTCTTCTACCTTCGATTTCGAGCCAATCTTCGATTGCGATGTCAAGGTCTTCATGGTCGGCACGATGCGGAGAGATCTCCCTGCGTAACAAGTGATCTTTGGAGTCGCGGCAAATTTCTTCAACCCAGCTCTCTACATCATTCCTAGTAATAGGGAAAGGAAATTCGCGCTCCAATGAATGCGCAATTTCGGCCCAAAAATCGGCCAGGTCTTCACACTTGAAGTATGTCCCTTGGTTCTCGGTACAGAGATCGATTAATTTGATTTGAAAATTGCGGTTGAACTTGGAGGGGAATGGCCTTGTTGTTTGCCTCGCCTTCTCGGGTCTGTCCAAGGTTGATACAGGGCTAAACGAATTGAACCTCTACTAAACTGTCAGTCAAAATTGTCGAGGCATAGGAATAAGATGGTATCAATGATCGATACTTACAGTGCGACCGCTCTCTGCCTGAGACATAGGCGAATAGATTGTCATTCCAATAGCAGGTGATGAACTGGGAGGCGTGGCTGTCTGTTGGACTTCCATCTTGTACTCCTAGGACTAGAGTTGATGAAACTTGATGAAACTTGAATTTCTTAATAGAGTAGTATCTACTTAAGAGGTTCTCTGACTATCCGAAATTTCTTTGAATAATAAGTCCAGAGCAATGCAATCTTCTAGATGTGCGAGAAGTGAATCTTCGACGGCACTGGACACTGTGCTTTCACGAATCTACCCTGTTAAACATGCTATGGGCGGTCATCATTCAGCTCTGCTACCCGGGAGCCCCGGTTAAGGGGCAAGTACTTTCAATTTTAATCATTTCTCATTACAGCATTTTTCTTCTTGAACCTTGCATGGAAGCTACCCGGTAGACAAGGTAGTATTGAAAGTTTGCTTCCCGTCTCAGCCATCGTGAGAAGATACTGTGTGCTTACCCGAAAGACTACCTAGAAAAAGCAATTTTTTGTGCCTAACCATGTCGTTCTTAGCCATAATTCGCGTAATCTAGGTACGCACTGTAAATGATCGTTTCCGTTGCGTATATTGTACGAGACTGCGATTGCTGATATGTAACATAGATACTTGAGTATTTACTAGATGTGTTAAGAGCGAAGGCACAAGGCACTTAACACGTGTAAAAACTCTAGAATAAAACTGGTATTCACACTTCGCATAGGTAAGTTTTTATTCGCAATGTTAGGTAAATACCTACTAGGTACACTCACTACCTAATTTTACGTTGAGTCGTGTCTCTGGTACGTAAGAAGTAGCGGGCATACCTTATGGTCATTTGGTAATGTCGGTTACCTTGCACAGCGAGATCAACAGCTCGTATGCTACATATGTGATCGGGGTATAGCATGGTATAAAAGGGCAGGCTAAAAGCATCATGATTATTACCAATGACATAGGTAACTAGACTCATGAATGCCATTGCCATTTCAATATTCCTAACTTACATCATTGGCTAACTCGTGGTTCCTATTTCTCAATGAGGCCTTGCTTTTGATTGCTAGGTAGGCTGTCGGCCTGAAACTTCATGCTTGATCTCCTCATTATGACGGGTATTCGCGTAGTCTAAGACCTAGTCTATGTACTTTTACATCCTTTTATTGTCCGCGGCATTCCGTTTAGTGCCTTTCTCTCCTCCGTGGTGCTGCGCGGATTATATCATCAACTCTCAGGAGTAGCTGAGTACCTATGTTAGCGCTCAAGGCTCACTAAAAATGTAGGATATGGAGGTGGGGGTGGCTTACCTCTGCGGCTTCGCTCGCTGACGAGACAACCGCCTTCTTTAGTTTGTAGCTCTCGATAACTCCTAAATCTCGCATGTCCGCTATTCCACCACCAGGAGTCATCAGATCTAGGCCATACGTCGATAAACCGTCATAAATGGCCTTTCGTAATCTTGCTACAAGCTCGCTTGAATCTAATCCAGCGTTGTCAGCCAGGATTGTAGGGAGCTGCCGCAAAGCTATCGCAAATGATGATACGGCCATCTGCTTCTTGCCCTCTACTCGAGTTGCGGCGCCTTCTACAGCTTTAGCCATAAGCATCTCGGCACAACCGCCACCGAGGGTTGTCCTTGGCTCCTTGACGGTTTGGGAGAGAACGGCTAAAGCATCATGCAGGGAACGCTCTGCCTCGTCCAGCAACTGTTCGGTGGCACCCCGGAGGACGATGGTGCAAGCCTGACCGGCAGCGACGCCCGAGAACTTAATAAGTGTATCTTCTCCAATGATGACCTCTTCAATTAGATCACAGTGACCTAATTTTACCTGTTCCGGGTGGTCGAATGTAGAGGTGATCTCACCGCCGGTTACAAGAGCTAGGCGTTCGATGCCATCGAAATCAGCATGCTCGATGGACATGATTCCGGCGTCAGTGAACAGTTGCTCGGGCCAATTATAAATCAACTGTCGATTGATAAAACAGTTGATGCCGTGAGCCTTGATCCTGTCTACTTTGGCCTTCATCTTGTCCTTCTCGGCCTTCTCGAGCTCGGCTAGCTTGCCTGTCGAACTGACCTTCATGCGCGCCCCAAAGATCTTGACCTTGTCCGTGTCCATGGACGTGTTGGCAACCAATATCTTAGCCTTCTCTAGCCGCTTAGGTTGGTTCACTCCAATTTTCTTGTCGAGAATAAAACCTTCATCTAGGTAGGAGTCGCTCAACTTTCCACCGGCTTTCTTGATTATCTGGATATGGCTAAGATCCGAGGAGCCCTTCAATCGTAATACAGCCTCGACAGCTAACTTGGAGAAGAGGTCTCTGTCTTGGGCAAGGACCTTGGAGCTCAGGGTTGTGCGTGCGATGGCGAGTAGGTCCTTCTTGAAGGCCTCGGGGTTCTTGCTGTGATCGACAGCCGAACCTTCTAACGCTTGAAGGGCGGCTTGGCTCGCTATCCGGTAACCCTCAATGATGGTCTGGGGATGTATCTTCTTATCAACGAGCTTCTCAGCCTCTCGCAGGAGTTCTGCTGCTAGAACAGCCACCGACGTCGTACCATCACCGACTTCGTCATCTTGGACCTTTGATATATTGACGAGGACCTTTGCTGCTGCGTTATCGAGAGCGATCGACTTGAGGATGGTAGCGCCGTCGTTGGTGACCATGATTTCGGAGGTAGAGCTATGGAAAGTTAGCGAATATTAATGGATATATAGGACCCCTAGATATGTATATATTTTATAGACTAGGTAGGTATATATGGAATATGTAAATGGGTATGGGTCGGTGAGGGGAGGGCGGCTGTTGGATTACGTACGCTGATTGTAATATCTTGTCCATGCCCTTTGGTCCCAGAGTACTCTTCACGAGATCTCCGACGGCAATAGCGCCTACGAAGGCGGCGAGACGGGCATTTTCTCCCTTCTCCTCAGTGGTACCCTCTTCGAAGATTTGGGTGGGACTGAAAGACGACTATGTGAAGCATTAAGTCAGCGAATATTGAGAATGAATATGAGAAGAGAAGATATATATACCATCTTTACCACTACCTGATTATGTTGCTTCGACTAGAGCCTTTTCTGGTTGTGGTTTGCCTCTACACGAAGCTCGAACTTGTCCAAGATGTCCACTACCTTATGGTGGGCCTTGTGTCTTGTGAGAGCTTCAGTCTTCAGTCTTCAGATGCAAATACAAATGCGGGCTGTACCTACACTTTTTTCGCGGGACACAACGGACAAGGGAGAAATATTGCTTCCGAAGCTCTAGCTCCAACGCTAAAGGTGGGGTTGAACTGCGTGGACTGCGGTGTTCAGGGTGTTGTTCCTGAGGTACCTATGTAATGTACCGACAATAGGTCAGGCTCTACCTGTGCAATACGTAAGCGTGTCAACCAATCAGTTACTACCAAAGGGATGATAAGCGGGTCTGCGGGGACACACACAATTGGGGCTTTTTCACCTTGGGAACATCAAAAAAACTAACCGGTAGGGAAAAAAAATAATAATTGGTCTTGAACCAAGAAAACATTCATCTTTAAACCCCCTCCCGTTCCGATCTTTCGATACTATTCGCACCAATAGTCAATTGTCGAATCCTGGCGTGATATTTATTTCCCAGCGCCATCTAGGCCCAAAGGAATAATATCACAATTCCTAGGATATAGGTTACTACTGCGACAAAAGGTCTAACTACGATTTTCGCATCTTCGTCTACCCTCAACTTTTTTCCCTAGGGCGGGGCAATTTTTCTCACAAACACAAAGCCCCACAGACGAAGCAACAACTTCACTTACGAAAACCTACATAACGCGCTCACCCAACATGGCGCCGTCGTTTGATCATCTGCGCGACGCAGACGTCGATGAGGACGATTACGACGAGGATGAGATTGATATCTCCGATCTACGCGAGAAGTACGAAGTTCAACTTGAGCAAGGCTACGACACGTTTGTGGTAATCGATGGCCTACCCGAAGTCAACGAGGAGCAAAAACCTAAGCTTGTAAAATTCTTATTAAAGAAGCTGAACCAGGTTGGAAAGGCTAGAGAAGATCAAGTTTACATGCCCATGGAAAATGGCAAATCTCTCAGGTATGTCGCCGTTTCGCTTCGCCGTTCCTCCCCCCCTCCACCAAACCAACCAGGCCAAACCACATCATGTGATATTTTCATACCCAACTTATACGTAATACAAGCTACAAAACTACTCAAGTACTCGCAAAAGTGATATCTCGATGCTGACAACCTCATAGATTTGCCTTCGTTGAGTATTCTTCCGCTGCCGAAGCTGCCGCCGCCGTCAGACAGCTCGATATGGTTCCCCTCGACAAGAGACATACCTTGAGAGTCAACAAGATGACAGATGTCGATCGCTACGGCCGCGAAGGACGGGTAGATGAGAATTACGTTCCCCCCAAGATCGAAGAGTTTACAGAGAAGGAACACTTGCGCTCGTTCTTAGCCGATCCGAGCGGTCGTGGCCGAGACCAGTTTGCCATGTACCGAGGCGATGTCGTTGGTGTCTTCTGGAACAACGAGAAAGACGCACCGGAAAATATCGTCGACCGACAGCACTGGACAGAGAGTTTTATTGCGTGGTCGCCCTTAGGAACCTACCTGGTGTCTGTCCATCAGCAGGGTGTGCAGCTCTGGGGTGGTGCCTCGTGGTCTCGCCAGAGACGATTTGCGCATCCATTTGTCAACATGCTCGAATTCTCCCCCAATGAGAAGTATGTGGTCACATGGTCGAATAGGCCTATTTCCATACCTGATGAGGGGCATCCTCAATTGTCTTTGGATGAGGATGGCAAGAATTATGTCATCTGGGAAGTCGAAACAGCCAAACCTCTCCGGTCTTTCGCGAACATTGACATACCCGCCACTAACGATTCTCATGCGGCACCGGCAAAACAGCAACCGAAGTTCCCCTGGCCAGCATTCAAGTGGTCGTCCGACGACAAGTATGTAGCGCGAATGACTCAAGGCTCGTCCATCTCGGTATATGAGCTACCTCGCATGGGTCTGCTAGACAGGACAACAATCAAGATTGAAGGCGTCATGGACTTCGAGTGGGCACCCTCGACTCCTCAGAGGGAAGGGGTGAAGCAGTACGAGCAGCTGTTCTGCTTCTGGACGCCGGAAATCGGCAGCAATCCCGCAAAGGTCGGATTGATGAGTATACCTTCGAAGCAGATAGTTCGATCCTTGAACCTATTTAGCGTTACTGACGCAAAGCTTCATTGGCAATCGGATGCCACCTATCTCTCGGTAAAGGTTGACCGGCATTCGAAATCCAAGAAGTCGCAGGCCACCACGCTTGAAATTTTTCGAATCAAAGAAAAGGGAGTGCCTGTCGAAGTGGTCGACACAATCAAGGACACAGTCATCAACTTCGCCTGGGAACCGAAGGGAGATAGATTCGTCATTATCACGACGACCGAGCCGACGGGCCCTACGGCTGTCGCTCCGAAGACCTCTGTATCATTCTTCTGCCCTGAGAAGGCTAAGGGATCGGCCGTAGGCAACTTCAAGCATCTACGAACCTTAGATAAGAAGAATAGCAATGCTATTTACTGGTCGCCGCGTGGTCGTTTTGTTGTTATCGGTACGGTTGCTAACCAGCAGAGTTCTGATATCGAGTTCTTCGATTTAGACTTCGAGGGCGAGAAGCCGGAAAGTGACAAAGACCTCACCGCTAACCTGCAACTCATGAACACGGCGGACCATTACGGCGTCACAGATATTGCGTGGGATCCGTCAGGACGCTTTGTCGCTTCTTGGGCGTCTGTTTGGAAGCACACGGTACGTTTAATGATTATAATCCCCTTCGCTTCTAAGGTTTAAATGCTGATGATTATCAATAGATGGAGAATGGATACCATGTCTACGACTTCAAGGGCGAATTATTACGAGAGGAACCCGTTGACAAGTTCCGACAATGGCTATGGCGCCCAAGACCTCCTACTCTTCTTACCAAGGATGAGCAGAAACAAATCCGCAAGAACCTCCGTGAGTACTCTAAGATCTTCGAACAGGAAGATGCGGAACGGGGAGCTTCCGCGGACTTGGCAGTTGTTGAGGCCCGAAGGCGCCTGCTTGACGAATGGCTGGCATGGCGCGAGTCGGTCGAAGCCGAGCTCGAGGATGAAAGGCTCGCTCGAGGCTTGCCTAAACACCCGGCTGAGGCTGATGCCAAGTTGCCTGAAAACGGAGAGGAGCAAGTTATCGAGGAAATCGTGGAAGAGGTACTTGAGGAGAGCGAGGAGATCGTTCCCTAAAGATTAGGTTCACTGCGAGGGTGACCAACGGCTGGCAATGAGCGGCGTTCCGTGTAAAGGCATATAATGAGATTTGCTGCAGGCATTAAAAATAGCATCACTGATGACTGATCAGTCTGAAAAGCTAGCCGCGCTTCGTTTCCCCGCGTATTGTGTCGTGCTTACTCAAGCCCCTTCTTCTATTTTTTTTTTTTTTCATAGGTAAGGTACTTATGCGCTTGTGAACGTTAAATGCAATGTCAAGCGGTTAAAGCATGGCGCGCTTAGATGCTTGCTGCAACGAGCCCTATAATATTATGGAGCACATAAATTGAAATTCGAGCCGGGTTCGATTGGATTCATTCACATTTGATTTGGCGCTTTTTTAGAGTTCATTCACTCCCAGAGGAATGGTAAAGTGACTACCCTAACTACCCTAACTGCCTAAATAGGTCGTAGTTTGTTTAGGTACACATGTAGGCACGTTGGAATTTGTTTCATTGTTTATACATAGAACTGCGTGATGTTTCTAGAATTCTCGGTAGCCGAAGTCAAGTGCCTCCTTTCCTCTCTTTTCCAAATTCTTTCAAAAAAGTATGTTTTGGGCTTAGAGTTTTGTACATAGGTATACCTAGGTACCTAATGTGTAGGAGTTTAGGACTTGTTGGAATGGCGGTGATGAAACGGGAATCCTAGAAATAGTCGGCTTCTACTGGAGGTGGCTGAGCTGAGTCGTGAGCTGTACCTGCATATAACTAACGGCACTACCGGTGCTCCTTACATGTACCTCATAGGTAATTTATGTATTTGTATGTGATTCCTTTCAGTTGATTCTAATGTTAAAGCAATGGAAGCCTTCAAAGTTATCCCATAAATGCAGGCCGTTGTTTGGAAATCCATACCTTGTTCACCTTACTAGGTAGGTAAGACTACTTAGCTACCTACATGTATGTTCAATGCGAGATTTCAAGAACAAGGCAGGAACCTACCTAATTATTAAGACAACTAGCTAAACACTTACATAGGTAAATATGCACATATGTAAGTCATAATTACACACTTATATTTACCTAGTACTCTTATAAATCTTCAATGTTATGTACCTGCATCTCCATGTTAATTGTTAGTTTAGCACAGGAAAATAATGGTATAAATACTTAGTATAGTATTAGGGGTATTCTGATGAATAGGACTTGGTGGTGGAGAACTAAATGAGCAAATCGGGGGCCGAGTTAGTAAATCCCTACTAACCGCACCATAACCTGATTGGCAAAACTTGTAATTACGGTTTGTAGGTAGACACCCTTTTCTTTTTAGCATACTCTTAGATGGATCCATTTTTCATATTGGGATTTTTAAGGGGAGGTTTTCAATGGTGGAGGAAGGTCTGTGCGCCCCAGAGAGAATTAGAGGACTCCTTTTCAGCTGGATAGAAACCTTGAAGTGCTATTTTGTAGGTTTATGTACCTAGGTATCTAAAGTGGGTGCTAAGGGATGATTCGTTCCTTTCCATCTTTCCTTCTTCGCAACCACAGCATCATTCACCTCCAACTTTCTCGTTTTCTTCCCAGTTCCAACTTTTATGCCTCTTTTTTCTTTCTTCTCGCCGTATTAGGAGGGGATCCGCTCATTATCCAAGGAAGCCGTCATGCTGTGTTATATTTTGTAGGATATCAAAATTAAAATTTGATATCCGTCCACTCTTTCACACGATTTATCATCATCCGCTCGTTCTTTTATTCAACTCTAAATCCTTCGTTTAGCACAACAACCCACCGAGCATCCGAAACTGTTACTATTAACAGCCTCATCCTCTACCGATACGAACATACTGCACAATACCTACCTAGTGCCTACATACCTACATATCTACACACATACGCATTTACACCCATATAAACATACCCGGACATATATATTTATATGACTACGGTTTACCTCCCATACTTTCCCCCTGTTGAATTATAATGTGTCTTGCTTGAGCTTAATCGATTTGCATTGGAAGATCGAAACGCTATCGTCACCCTTTGCACGGACTTATCGGCTCGCAACTATACTGGGCTATCGTCACGAAGTTCACGAAAACGACCACCACCTTTAACAAAGAACATAATTACATTGTTCAACTCTCGCTTTATCTACAGAAAAAAAGTCGAATATTGTATATTCTTTAATACATACTCGTCTCTCGGCGAGTGCGATTCAAGCAAGTAATAAGTTAAATAATCAAATATCCGTCAACCAGCATCCGACATCCGACACAATACGCTGCCATCTAGGGGCTATTCCTTACTAGGATCGTGAGACAATTGACAAGCCTCATCTCACTTCCACCACAGCAACGCTATCGAAAATCAGGGGCTTCCCTTGGTCAATCCTGGTTCTTTCGAATTGAGGATTCTCGAACACCTTTGCTTCGTTGTGATTCGCTCCAACGGTCCATACTCGCCATCTCCGCCTCTCGCTGTTGCTATTCCTGTGCACCCTTGTGTACCTATTCTTTATTGATTCCTTCGTCTGAAGCCATCATTGGGAGCCAGAACTCTCATAAACAAGACCGACGAAGATCAGACTGCCAATCCCTTGGTGGCAGCACGATCCGATTTGTTTTCTAGTTTCCACCAAAGTCACAGCGATAAACGTGCAATCTCTTCGTATTTTGCTCCTTGGGAATAGTCCAAGAGCAGTTCCCCTAGCCTCCTACACCTTGAGCCGGCCCCTCGATGCTCGACCATGCGATCATGACCTACGGCGAAGGACACGCAGACGGGGTCGACCTCGCCATTCCGAGTCCTGGATCACCACCCGGCATGACTTCATCCGCCATCACTTCCCGAGCGTCGTCCGTACGCTCGTTCAACTCGGACGACGGTGATGATGCCATCACAGCGGATGTCGCCCATTTCGAGGAGATTGGCCTCGATGACGATGTCGCCTCCATTGACCCTTCTCACTACCGTAACACCCAGATCAAATCAGCTCCAAATCCTTACAGTGCTTCCTTTGCCTCCGACCTTCGTGCCTCATCTGCGAAACATGTCGGCCCCAAAATTCACCCTCAACCTCGCGACCTAGCCCGCCCGCGCCCGCAATTGCGCACGAATCATTCTTTTTCAGGTTCGCGACCTAGAGCACCGACATTAAGTGCTCATTTCCGCGACACTAGCACTCGTAGTCTCAGCACAGGCATTGGCCCCGATCCCCGACCAGGTCCGTTACCAGTGCGTGGCCTCTCGGTGCGGTCCGCTTCTTCCACCACCGCGTCCCGCCGCCGTCGAAGTCCAAGCCCAAATGTTTCTGCTCGATCGCTTAGCCCTAGAGACACGAACCTTGTAGTGCCGAAGTCACGGCGAAGCAGCTGGCAGATGGGCCGGGAGCCCAAATCAGCAATCGACTTAGAGAAGGAGTGTGATGATGACGATGATGATAACATTCCGGATGATCTTATATTAGATAATGTCCCGCTATCACCTCGTCCACCTATAGAGCGTTCTGCCAGCCGCCCGAGTTCTACCTCAACATCTCCCGAAAGACGACCTAAGGAGCGTGTTCGCAGTGTTGGTAATGGCACGCCTCCAGTTGCGGTCCATCAGGGTAGCCTAAAGTCCCCGACATGGAAAACGGATTCGTCATCCACGGATTCAAATCGATCATCAACATCTTCCTCGGCCAAAGGTCGTGCTAAGAGCTGGACGGCCGCTATCTCAGAACTTAGTCCTGAAGCAAAGGCCCTCACCGAAAAGCTAGAGGAGCATGCGGATGAGCTCGATAAGCATGGCTTGCACTCATCGTACGATCGACCTGTACTAAAGCCTCGTGTGAAATCTGCGCTTGCCGAACTTCCTCCCCTTCGGCGCACTAACATTATGATCGATCCCTTGCCGGTCTCCAAGGAGAAAGAGGCTGTTCTCTCGCGAACAAGGCCATCTTGGCTGCCGCCCAAAGACCCCGCTGAAGAGAGGAGACATCTTCGGGAGTACAAGAGAATGATGGCAAGTAGTATTGAGGCCGACAAAAAACGGGAGGCCGCCCAAAAAGAGAAAGAGCGCACCAAGGATAATGCTGCAAAGGCACTGATGCAAGTATGGGAAGATGACGTCCTAAAGAGATGGGATGCTGCGATCCGCGAACGACGGACTCGAGAATTATGGTGGAAGGGAGTAGCGCCACGGAGTCGAGGTGCTGTGTGGACTCGAGCTATCGGAAACGAGCTAGGGTTGACGGAAACGTCATTTCAGGCTGCTCTAGCCAGGGTTCGCGAGGTTGAGGATCGTTGTGCGGCCGGAAAGGCGAGCGCTGAGGACGAACGCAAGATGGCTTGGTTTATCCAGATCAAGGCAGACGTTGAGGAACGAACTTGGGCTGATCTTAAAATCTTCCAAGCGGGTGCTCCGTTGAACAAAGGTCTGATTGATGTCCTTAGTGCCTATGCCATGTATCGGAGTGACATTGGCTATGTCTCTGGCTGCAATGTGAGTTTCCTGGCTTCGGCCGTTTGTAGTATCCAATGCGTGCATGTGTACTAACTGTATTGCATAGACGATCGCAGCAATGCTCTTGCTCAATCTTGCTACACCTGCTGCGGCTTTTGTCTCTTTAGCCAACGTCCTGAACCGGCCTCTTCCCTTTTCCTTCTACGCCTCGGACGCAGGGGCTAAAGCCTCTGCATTTAACCTACTCCTTCAGACATTGGGCACTAAGTCCCCGCGACTTCACCAGCACCTCACTAACCCCGAGTTTGGGTTTGAGCCGAATGATTATCTCAGCGAGATATTTACGTCTTGCTTTACGCGTTATTTCAGTCTTGATGAATGCACCCGATTATGGGATGTATACGTATTTGAGGGGGATGCCGTCCTTATCCGCGCAGCTGTCGCCTTGTTAATAGATCTGGAAGTACCACTTCTGGACGCTCACAATACCGCCGAGGCGCAGAGCGTGATCGAGTCCAGAAATAAATTGGATCAACAGGAGAAAGTCAATGCGTGGATGGCTCGAGTCCGAGATGCAGGAAAATCATAAGCCTATGCCGAAGAAACTAACCTGGTTAAATACATTTGCTTCCAGCTTTTAATATTTGATTTGGTTTCCGTATCGTTGTCAGCATCCGATACTGGGTCTTAATTTGAAAACGTTGTCTTTACGTGTCTGCATGCGCGGTAAAATCTCTTGACAGCCTTAGCTTCTACTGGCCTAATTTGCTTGGAAGTAGGCAAGCATGGAACATATAGGAGACGGCGCGGAAATGAGAGCCGCTCAATCTAGCGCAGATGGGCTGGCGGAAGAAAGGGCCTTGGAATGAGTCATGAAATGGGAAAGGAACTATAGAAATCTCAAGGCGATGGTCGGGAGCGAAGAGGGGACTTAATTGCTAGTTCTACCCTACCTATTAACCAACCACACAAATTTACTATACTGTGTGCTTCTCTTCTCTTCTACTCCCTTTTTACTCTTTGCCTTCTCAGCGATGGATTAGGTATACAGCCGCGTTTCCTGAATTATAATAGGAGCCATGCTAGTTTATTCAATATGTCTTTGATTTCAAAAAAAAAAAATCGCCTCAACTCAGCAATCTTAAGCGTAGTCCTTGACCCTTCTATTAATATGATTGGAATACGGACATACCTAACTCTCAGAAGGGAACAGTACCTACCTAGTACCTATCTTTACGAGAGTCGAAGATCAGTATTTAAATCTCACTAGGTACCTACCTACTTAATGAACACATCTCGTTGTGCTTTGCGTTACGTAAATTTAAGAATAGGTAGGTACAGACAGAAACATCTCAAATCATCCTAAACCAAGTTCATTTTAAAACTATTATAATTTAGATATATTCTATTCATTATGTGGTATCATTCGTGTATATAGAGGTCTGTATATGTAGGTCTGTACGCATACTACTAGAACTCTAGGTCGCCGGTCGCCAGCCGCCGTCCCGCTCCTCCGCGGGTGGTATCAAAGCGTAAAATCATCCATTTAAGCAACAAGCAAGCAGTGAGAAGTGTTACCCATATGACCACCTGTCCATCCATGTATATATATGTACAATACCTTGAGTAATATGCATGTAACTGATAAAACCGATCCCTTCTTATTTATTTTGCTTGGGCCCTCATTAGAGAGCGAACCCCAGATCCTCCCTGCGATCATCCACGAGACGTCCCCATTCGAGCAGTAGACGAAACATGTAGACTTGCATGTCTTCTTTCCGAAGCGACCGGAGCGCCCAATCACGGCCGGCCTGTGCGATCTCGTCTGCTTCGGACAGACCTGGTCCGCCCAGGTAATTCACGGCGTTCCATAGGTCGCCGAGTCGCACGTCGAGTGGTACAAAGTGCCTCCACGCATGGACACGCTCTTCCCACCACGTGCGGAAGAGGGCGGCGCGGTACGGTAAAGATCCAGACTTGAGGAATGGTATGAAGCGGCCGCTAAAGGCGGCACCGTCAAGATCAATAAGGTGGCGATGACGCCAATGCTCTTGGAAATCGAGCGAAGGAGGCGGTTCGGCGGCGGCGGAGCCATAGAAGGTGATATGTTCGGCCGTGCAGTCGCGGTCGTCACAACGGTTGAAGTTGCCAACAAACGAGGCGTTGACGATGATGTGATCTTCAGTTGGGGTGACTGCTTGTGTGGAAGGAGCTGAGATAGACTGTGATGAAGAAATGGTATCTCTTCGATAATGCATAAGGTTGAAGAGGGACTTTGCCTTGATAGACAATTTGGCTTTAGCAGCCATACTGACAAATCTAGCTCGCAAGAAGGTCTGCCAAGCGCCATGAACAGCATAGCCATCCGAGGAAGCGCCACGCCAGTATACGCTATTTGATTTTTGATCCCAAGGTATACTTTTGTTGTTTTCGATTTCCACCTTCTCCCCAAAGTTCCAAGGACTCGGATACAGAATATCGGCGAAGTTGTATAATCGGCTCTGGCTGAAGACGGGGAACAAGGTGTGAGAAGGGGCCATAGCAGACGGCGACAACAGAACACCATGTAAATACGCAAGATCGGGCTGATGGCATAAGTCGCCAGAAAGCGTCCAGTTGGACACAAATCCGTGTGTCATATGCGGAGCAGAGCAACCTAGGCATTCCGCTTTCTTGTTCCACCAGCGGTACTTATTCACCGGAGATTCGGCTGAACATGTGGGTGAGATCCACTCATAGAAGATCTGGCGCTTGGACCTATCCAAGAACCATGGCGATTTCTCGTCCCAGATCTTTTCGTCCGCGTTCAAATAGTCTTTCATCCACGGCGGCTCTTGGGTTTTACTAAACGGGAACAACTCCTGCTTCTCACTCAACCTAGCCCTAGCTTTGAGCCCTTCTTCCGTGTAGGCTTTCATACGGTCGAACGGTATGGATATACGGCATTCATCATCTAGGTTGAAGGCGAGTTGCATATCGGGAAGCCACTGAGAAAAGGGTTCGAGCATGTCCTTAGTAACGTCCATCATCCATCTATGAGTGCCGAGGATATGTGGAGAAACGTCAACCTTCCCACCTTCTAGGATGATACCACCCATAGACAGCGATGGATGTTCAAGCAAGTGAGTTGTCCTTTGTCTTAAGATAGACGGCAAAGTACCCCAGTACGGAAGGAGATCTGCGTGGATCTGGTCGAAGGTATCGATGATAGGAGATTTGACCGAGGTTGCAAAGTGATACCATTTATCGAAATTAGGAGGCGGCGGTATCCCATAGCGCTCCCTGTATTCCAAAACAGCTTCCTGGAGTGATTTGCTCTTCCCGGCCCTAGCTATCCAAATATCTGAATCGCTTCTAGCGTTAACGATAATCGGGGTGGGCGTAGGACTGAACCCGCCGGGGCTCACGAAAATTGTCTGAGCGAAGACTACGAGGAAGGCGATCAGAGCACAAAATCCGTACCGATTCCTTGAGGTGACGCCTTCGCCGGAAGAATGGAGCAGAGAATTAGCTGCCTTGCCGTGATATAATAGAAGGCTGGCTCCAACAAACAGCCAGACACCAGTGATGAGACCCCACCAATTAGACCAGACTCTGATCATAGTTCCGTCCATTATTCTCCATTGCAAGTAGACGAAAATACTTGTTGCTGTGAGTAACAGGCTCACGAATAAAGGGTGGAAATACCCGAGGAGATAGACAGCAGAGACTATGCCTACCGTCACGACGATACTATCGACAATTAGATCCCCAATGGCAAGCCAGGAGAGAAAAAGGTTCCATTGGAAGTTGGCCCGATCGATGGATGACCAGACAGCCAAGAAGGCTAACACGGCTGCCGAGGTTAGAAACAGCGTGCCCAAGAAATGCCATGTCTTCGATTGCCCTTCGTTTCCCTGCCTAAGCTTCCCGACCTGCGACAGGAAGAGGCCATCGAGGGCTAGCGTGAGTAGTTGGGCAAGAGGTATTAGGCGCTCGATATAGGTTCCGGCAGGACAGATGGCGCCAGTCGTGCGCTCGGAAAGTAGAAGAGTATCGGTTGCGGCTAGGCCCCAGAATAGTGCGATCAGACCATATTTCACGAATGCAGATGAAGCGCCTGTAGTTCGGCTATGCGTATCGTGTTCGTGTCTCGGTAGATTGATGGGCCGTAGCTCAACGATATCGTAGACGATGAGAAGGAAAGGGAGGAAGGCCTATTCAGGAATGTAAGCGACCGTACTCCTTCTGCTTCTTTTTCGATCGCAATGAGCACAAACCTGAAGTCCATCCCATGAACAGTGAATGGTGCGAATAGTCCTCCAATACAAAATGGTACGAGCGACCACACAGAATAGCAGCAGAGCAAAGGATGGAGACTGTGATCGGAGTCGAAGTGGGTATCTCAGTATATCGGCAAAAAAAGATTTGGTTGAAACGTTCCCGGTCCCGTTGGACAACGACGTATAGGTCGGCTCGGATCGAAGTGTATACCTTGCGTAGGTGGATAAGGCGAGGCCGGAGAACAATAGGGTTAAAATGGAAAAATGGAATGGCCGTTCTGAATTAGAATTTGTTAGTTAATCATGCCACGAGAATTTTATTTTACTTTATTTCTCTTTCTTTTCTTTTTTTTTCCTTTTCTAAATTCTCCGCAAAAGGGATTAAAAAATGTTTAAAAGGCTGGCGGGCCGTACCGAATGCTGCGCTTTTGTAATATCGGGACCAGATGAAGGCTGTACTTAGGCCAAGAATGCTATGTAGAGCGTTAATTGTCTAAGTTTAACTTTAAAGGACGGGACGAACGAGTCTATCCATCCATTCGGTTGTAGCGTGACGACTCACCAGGCGGCTAAGACAACGAGTTTCTGCTGCTGATGTGCCATCTTATGTGGCATGCGGGCACAGATAAACCCAAAAGAGTGTGCTTATGTGCGCTTTCGATGCTCAGAACGAAGGCATATGGTTTTTAATTCGTGACTGGCGACAAGGTGCAGCCAGCTAATTCGTCAAAATGCTGTCGACGGTCGTAGGCCATGGCTGCGCAAGAAATTTGATCGTGGCGGCTTCGCGATGCACGGCTACCAGGTTAATAGTTCAATTACCACGACGAGCTGGACGAAGTCGCCAAGGCTGTCAGCATTCTGTAGATGTATATGTGCTAGGTTTTAAGAGTGATAGAACGGCTAAACGGAGAAGGAAAAGAGGCGAGGTGCCTTGGCGAGATGGATTCTGAAAACGGAATACCAATACCAATACCAATGCCAATGCCAATGCCAATGTCGGCGAAATGCCACAAATACAGAGGTATGCGAGCTGACCCAACTCCTATCACCGTGCCGTCGTATCGTAGTATCGTAGTATCGTAGTATCGTAGGTATGCGATCAGAGATTGGGGTATTATCTGAGTATCTAGACGAATACCAGCCTCGGTTTGGCTGTTTGGCGAAAGAGGAAAAAAAAGAAACCCAAGTGATTGGATACAGGGGGGCAAAGAGACAAGGGTTATCGTATTTTGGATGTGCGCGATGTAACTTGGCTGATTTCATCCCGGTCGATTGAAATCATTATTAAGTAAATATTATTATTAGAATGAGGAGATCTTTCTCCGGTGTACTGCGTATGTGTATGCCCTACTTGGTACTAGATTCCAACTAGATTTCAAGACTCTTTCCATTCATACATGTACAGATAGATCCATATGATACACTTTACACGGCTAAACCTACCTCCCACGTGGAAGTATCTTAGTAGGTATTGTACCTAGTACCTACCCAAGGTAAGTACGTAGATACCTTACCTGCTACATATATGTACCTGGTAAGTAGGTGCATATTTGGTATGTAGATCAAGTACATGGATTGTGGGTACTTGCTTGCCGCTTGATAATAGGCATAGTACACAGTGCCAGCTGTCTATCATCAACCCACCCCCACCTTTCTCCTTTTCTACTAGGTATTATTCAAAAAGCAAGACGTCGCACAAATGCTGTAATAGCAATCTCGCTTTTTGTATCCTAACAGATACCGGAACACACCATCGCACAACCATGGAATTGTCAAAAAGATATGAAAATACTTAGAAAATACTTCCTAACCAGGTATTATATAGCTATACTGAATCTTAGGGAGCCGCAACTCAACGCCTTTATTCGAGCCTAGGAACCCAGCTAACCACTGCATTAGATAGATATCTAGAAGATATCTAGAAGATACCCTCGTAAAACGTGACTTGGAATCTACCATTGTCCGAGTTGATGACAGGGTCAATATCATCGCGCAGGTATACGTTCCACGGATCTATAAACTGCTTTTCCCATTCCATCGTCGCATTGTTCGCGTCCTCCCCGATGATCTTGTCGAGGCACCACGAGCCCGTTGCCTTCTGCGCCCACGCACCGGCCGGGGCGTAAGATAGGAGATCAAGCATGAATCCCCTGAATTTGAAGAGCCCGTCGAGCGACTCGATGGTTGCGGCACCGTCATTGCCCTGCAATATTGAAATGTCGCCCCATGCCGACCATGTCTCGTTAGCATGCCAGTTTACTTCTGCCCATGTGCCTAACAAGTGCTTCCGCCCGTCGAGATTTAAGGGACTGCCGCGCACGATCCGCCCGCGAAAAGTCGGGCATACCGACAGAAAGGCACTCGACCAGGGCGGAATCTAAAAGAATAGGCGAGTCATCTACGTTAACGCTATTCTCCAAAATGAGGGTAGCGCGAGACAGGGAGGCATGTAATCTGGTGTAGGACAACCTACGATCAGGTATTTGTAGGGGACGAAGTCATGGTTACTCTCGTAGACAAAGTACATGGCCCCATTGACACCGCCATGGTTATGGGGATCAAAATTGTATATCACGACGCCGGGTCCACCGATATCTTCATCGCCCTCTAATCGTGTGTTTGGGAATCGTTAGCATTAAGAAACCTAGGTAAGGGATGCGCGGAGCAATGATAAGAGAAGAGTTTATGATCACCGGGTATTTAGACTTACCGGTAAAGATCGGTGCTTGGGATTCGTTGTGACAGAATATTTGGATGTCGCTACTGTTTTGCCAATAGCGAGGAATGGATGTGGAAGACCGAACACGACGGGGTCTCTTGCTGGTGGCGCTGATGTCCGAGTTGTCGAACGAGGATGTGAAAGCTAAAAGAAAAGTTGCTATTACCAAGACGGATATGTGGGTTACTATAGTATTTAGGAAATGCATATTGGCTTCGTAGGCGGTAGAGGTAAGTACTTTAGGTATATGATCGATATTAGATTAACGTGATGATGTGAAACGAAGGGAGTTAGAAGCATGATATGGTTACGCTACGTACTAGGTATGTATACCTACCTGCCTACCTATTTATACCCAGTATCAGGGAACATGGATTGAAAACTAACCATAACTCAATATTCAATGTTCAGGTTGCTCCTCGCCTTCGATGTACGATCTCCTTTACCACTAGGTATTCTTTAGATAGGTGCTACTTCCGTGTCCTTACGAATGATGAGAGGAGCACATGTCAATTAGCATATTTTCATAATCGCTTTCATTATACACAGAGTGAGTACCTCAATGTTCATTCATACGTTACATTACCTACCTCATATACCTATCTAACTTCCAAGTTATCTGTATCCTAATTCCACATCTCCTCTGGGATGAACCCTTTCCTCAAGAACACTATACTCCGTATTACTAAAAGTTGATCTTCTGCTAATAGTATGCTCCCTGCCCATATGCTTGATGAGTTCTTGGCTAGCCCGCATCTGGCGAATGTTCTTCTCATTACGCAGTGCCTCTGCTCTCATTCCACCAGTAATGCCAATTTCCCGATTACGAAGAGAGTTGGTCTTTCTAGTGACATTACTCTCTAGTAAGTACCAACCTGTTCGGACCGCCAGCCAAGTCAGTGTGGTATTGTAGAAGAATGACGCTACAGCTCGAATAAACTTGGCTAGGGCATTGGTGAAGATGCTGTGGTTGAATGCGAGGAAAAACGACACAACTACAACCCCCGTAGCAATCGGGACTTGAGCGACAATCAGTTTGACTGTATCATACGACCGTGTGATTTTCTTCCGGACACTCACACATGTATTTAAACTCTTCGGAGAAGGTAAGGGCCCCGCTGTCGAGCTCAACAACATTCATACCGAACAGTGACGACATGAAAGAGAGGGGAAGCTATACATTTCGAGATGTCAGTCGTCATGTTCGGGCCTGTGTTGAATACCTACTTACTGGATAGGTACCTAGGTAAGCAAGTAGGAGGGTATGTACTTACGAAAATGATCGTTGTGACTGTGAGAAGCATAATCGATTTCCCTTGCATGTAAACTTCGTCACCATTTCTAACTGCTTCTCGAGCTTCGATAGCGGAAGCCTGCTGTTGCTTAATTGTTAGGAGGTCCTTGAGAGCGTCTGAGGTCTTCCTCGCGAGCTTTAGTAGCATCATCAACTCATTGAGTCTGCCCTCGATAGAAACCTGCAGGCGCCTTGCGCGACCTAGCGTGAGCACCATCGAGGTAACTCCTGAAGAGGCGGTCGATAGTCTTGATCCCTCAACCTGTCCGATAAACCTGCTAACGACCATGCGTTGTTCTTCGATGATCCGTATCATAATCTGTAACTCATCTATGATATCCATGGCTTGTTTGAGCATATTACATTCCGAATTGATATTGAGCAGCACGTGTTGCGTCGCTGCATCGTGCCACAAGCCCCCCTTGGTCTCTCGAGATACGATTTGTGCATAGATGAGAAATCGATCAAATGCAGCGGCTTGCTTATAAGTCTTTCCTCGAGATATTAGCATCTGTGTAGTTATGATAACGAATTTGAAGAGGAGCACTTACGATGCAACTGATGGCGTCGGCAAATATGTCGATTAGCTTAGGTCTCCTATCTAGAGTCCTGTCAAAGAAGACCCGCGAACATTCATCGATGACGACGAGAGCAATATCGTAAGCGGATTTGATATCACTGCTTCCCGCACCTTTAAGCCTTTTTCGAATGGCTTCATGAACATCTGAACTGTCCGGCCTGATCCTCCCCCACCTACGGGGGAAGCTCGTTATGATCGTTTCTGTTGGTGGACTGTCAGGGTACTCTTGAGTAACACATATAGTAGTTTCTGAACTCACTATCATCCAATATCCAAAGCCATAATTGATCGACCATGACAAGCCGAGGGACTTTCTGGCTTTCCCTTTGGCACGTATAACATTTTCGCCGATATACGTTAACGAAGCAGTTCTGATGTGGAGGTGCCAGGCACGTTGCGCGATATACAACTTGATCTCGGTCTCTTGCTTGAGTGCTCCTCAACGAACTATAATAGAATTGATCCAGAGTTCGACGTGGATGCAGGGGTGGGCTTTTATGAAGATATTCCGTGATGAGACACTCTTCAGTAATGAAATCCATAGCCTCGAAAACTTCAGCTGCTTTGAGCAGTATAAGACCAATCAGTCTTCTTCTTCCTGCCTTTGTCTTTAGATCTAACGTCGATAGATTGTCGCAGGTTTCGCGCTCTTCATTTGACGCATGGGTGATTGTATGTGCAGACAACGGTGTTGGACACGGGTGAAGTTGGCGTTGGTGGCTCATAACAACATCTGCCATCTCTATCGAGGCTCTTTCCATTTCTTCCTCAATCAACCTTTCCTTATTAACTTGTTGGATCTTCTCGGCAGTACGGCTTCTACCTAGGTCTGTCTCCCAGTGGAGGTAAGGCATGAACAGCACCATATTTCTTGGGCAACCGTCCTCATTCTGAATTGTATCACAAAATGATTTCATGTGGCGAGCATGAACTTCGGAACTAGAATCAAAACAGCGTTGCACTTGCCAGAATTCTGACTTTAGGATTGTGTCCGTTCTAGGTGGCGTATCATAGCCATGGCTCTCGTACGGTCGCTCGCCATAATATTTGGTGATAGCCCTCTCTACCCAGTCCATATTGTTCGCTGGCAGATGAAAATATCGAATAGCGTCTTGATCATGTTGCAGTAATGGATTTGTGGCTGCTGAATTCCCTGTCAGGAGTTCCCTGACTGAAACCTTCTGGTTAGGGAAGCAATTCTCTAGCCCAGGAATATCGCGTGGCTTTCCATCCTTGAAGGACAAGACCGGTACCTGAGCAAGCGAATCTGCATCGACATGTTGGGGTTCGGTCGTATCATCGACATAATCCGTCTCTATAGGTAGAGGTACTCCCACACACCTTCTATACTCATCTATAAATTGGCGAAGTTGATATGGCTTCGTAGGGATAGGAAGCGTCTCTAATATTGCTCTTAATTGTCCCGTTCGTTCAATCTCGCTGCGAATATACTGTTGCGAGTTTGTTGACAGTGCATCGAAATACTGCTCCCTCTCCGATATTTTTAGACATCCAGAATAATGAAGATATTCATCAAAAATGTTGTCGTCGTGGGGAACTGAGCTTAGACAGCTGCGGGGACCATGGGTTCTTTGTCGTCGGATTGCCATGGCGAAGTAATGACCTTCATTTAGTAGTGTAGTGACCCAACTCATCTCATGAGACGGGAGAAACCTTTGGGGGCTTTGCTCAAATACATATCACAAGATTTTCTATTCTCGTTTGCGATATATTATTTAATTGATGCCCCTTGTTTTTACCTAGATTGGACATAACTTTCGTAGGGCAATAGGCCCCTTCATTCCGCTATGGTTGAGTCCCCAACTACCCACACGAAACGGGATTTGTGATGAACGTACAGGACAGCTACCTACTACTTAGGTACCTAAGATAATTTTCAGTAGGCCCCTACCTAAGGAAACATTGCAATTTTTAGAAACAGCAATTGGTATTGATCAGAACATACACACTCAACACTCTAGGGCGTAAACCCCTTTCACAATAACACTGTACCTGCATACAGTTTGATACCGCGTCCATGGTTCATGTTTCAATCCCCTTAGGCATGGTTGCCCCGATGTATCATATTTACGAAAAGTGATTGGTCCATTTCAAATCTTTGTGTGGACGAACCTCCTTCTCGGAGGATTCTAGTCCTAGCTCTGTGGGATCCTATGTGTATCATAGGGCTGTCTTTACCGGAGACGACAATCTTATGGAAGTAATTGGGTTGAACACTTTTTTTATCGCTTGCATGGAAGAAGTGATTAAAACTTAGTATTGAAACAGTGCTAAAATAAGGTATATACTATATATAATGATTTGCTTAAACATTCCAGTTATCCCGTCTTCCTAGTGCATTACCATAAACAATTCTTCTTGGCTTGAGAGTGATGCCAATCCTTCGTCTGGTTTCGAAGTTACCCCAATTGATCGGTATCAAGAGGGTGCCCGGTATGATACCTACCCACCTACCACAGGGGCTATAAATACCTATAGATAGTCGTTATCGATCACGTCCAAAGGACGTATATACTACTTACCTAAGTATATATATATTTATATATATACACATCCATATTCTGACTTGCTAATATCAACATAAGCTTGCAAAGTAGAATTGAACACAGCCGAAGACAACTTAGCTGTGAATAAGGGTCCTGTAAGTAGGACCAGAATTAGGGCTCTAATATCTTCCCTAAAAGGCCACGTATATCATCATTCGAGTCTTGAGTATTTAATTGCTCCAGTGCGAGCCTTTGCCGTAATCTTCGTATTAATTCGTCTTGATCATTTATCCTAGACTCAAGCTCTGCCACATGTGACCGCTGCTTGTCATATTCGTCATTCAGCCTGTCTATAGATTCGCTTTGAGTTTCGATAACTTGCTGTTGGGAATCTTGAATGTTGAAGAGTGCCTGGATTAAATCAGAGTCCTGTGCCGCTGTTTGCGCCTGCCGATTTACTATGGAATTGAAGTCTTCAATTTCGTCTGTTCGACTCTGACTCTGGCTCGTAGAATCAGAAACATTGGCATTTGAAACTTTGACTTGATTGATTTCCTTATCTATATAAGAAATCAAGGACCTGTAAGACTTGAAGGGCTCTTGGGTCTTACGGGTCTTGCGAATCTTGTGGCTCTTGAGAGGCTTGTAAGACCTGGGGGATTTGCGTGATCTACACGACTTGCATAGCTCGGGTGATACGGGTGACACTGGCGACTTGTGAGATCTACGTGATTTCTTGAATGGTAACAGGATAGAGACTTTCTTGATGCAGAAAGCCGCAGCTCTCCTGAGAAATTTCGTAAATGCCATAATGATAATAGAGTGGTACAAGAAGTGCCTGAGTACTTCGAACAAGGCTGATCTGAAGATCGGAGAGAATAATACTATGCAGTCGAGGGGTGTTGAGTAACCTTCCAACGAGAGCTAGTAGGATAAGGTGTTATATCCGCCGGTACTTCTTTTTTCTCATGGGGGGAACAATGCGTTTATGTAATATAATATGATATAATATCGTTTCTGAACGAGCGTACGATTTTCTGAAGAACTTCTAAAACATAAAGAACTCGTTCATTGCCCTTTGTGCTTTACTAGAATATTCAACATCGAACACAAAGCCCTTGTTCAATTCATTTACCGTGAATAAAATACTACCTAACCAGGTACCTGAGCAACGCTTTTAGCGTGAATACACAACTACCGATCTGGTTAACATAAAAATTACGTCAGTAGAGACTTCACGTAAGCATTTACAGGTAAGGAAATAGAGATATATTGAATGAGCTGCGAAAAGTCCTTCAACTAAATCCTCTAATAGGTACCTGCATAGGTATGGTAAGTACCTACCGGTACCTCCAGCTATCTACCTCTAGGTAGGTACACACCTAAAAGTTTGTGTGCACTGAAGGGAGTCTCCGTCCAATAAGAGTATGCGGATTAGGCCAAAATTTCCAAAATAGGAGATGCGATAATAGGCTAATATGAATAGTCATATTTACCTCGTACTCTCTACATGTGCCCGATGAAGCTTTTCGTTCAGTCGCCTCAGACGGGAACTGTAATTGTATTGGGGGTCGATGATTCTCGCCTGTTCTCTTCCCTGTTGCAAATACAGCAGCCAAGAACGATGCACTGTTATCCCCTCCGCTAGAAACTCGAACTGGTGTGCTAGGTAGTCGTTCCAAGCCAACCACTGGACTGTCTGATGGTCTAGATGGTAGAACGTAGTATGAAGTTGAAATCGTAACTCTTCGAGCTGCGCTGCCAGACCGTTTGTCCAATCAGCGATCATAAGCAGTTGCTGTGAAGGATCGACTTCGAACCGCATTCCCCTATTGAAATAGACTGGATAGACCGGATATTGGTATGGGTATGTTGATGGGTAGAGCTGGGAGAGGTCATGTGGAAGCGCCATATGGCTCGTTCTCTCACCTGAGCTTGTAGATAGATAGAATAATATGGTATATGCGAAATGACTAACGAAGTCGCTGGTTACCGTTCCTGTGAAAATAATTTAAATCGAATACTTAACCAACTGTCTTTAGTTCTAGTATAACAAGGATGATTGAATATGATAATTTCGACGAGAGGAGCCAGCCACTATCGTTAATTACAAGATAAGTCGTAGGGATATCTAGAACATTCAAGATCCTTATGGCAGTAGTTAAGGAATTGTTTCAATACATTCATATGGATCCTAGGGCTTACAGATCCTCTTTATGAATGAAAGGTTCTATCAACAATCAAGTCGTTCTTTGACTGGCATGTAGAAACCTAGCAACGTCTTATTCCTTGTCCCGTAACGGCAAAAACAAGGCCTTGCAACTCATCCGCAACAATGCAGCTCTTTCAGGAGCGTGCATCTGTGTCAACATATTCGTGAGACGTAAAGTTTTAATCCACTAAAGCACATAATCTTCCACTCACTGGCCAATATGGATATACGTTAGCCTGATAAACTACCTAGTGGAAGTGTTAGTTTGGTGCATGACTTTGGGAGACAACCCAAATTAATGACGGCTACTCACAAAGATCTAAGTAAATAAACTATGCTTTGATATACGCGAGAACAATGGGTTGTTCTAGAACTATTTACCCTGCACAGTGTCTGTCCTGATGTGTACCTAGGTACTAGGTACGTGGAGAGGTATCTGATAGTGGTCTAAGTGGGATTATGGGTCAAGCAATAACACGACACTAATAATAAAGAAAGGTGCTCAATAATTGTGGCAAAGAGAAGCCGGAATCATGATCATCATGAGGAAAATATCTGGGTATAATTCAACGTGAGCCCCAATCAAACTCCAAGACCGTTTGCGAAAAGTGCCCAGGTGCCTATGCAATGTCACCGTTTCCAACCGGTGCCCTTTTAAGAACCGAATCGATATATGCTGTCCCCTTACTCCTGGACCCAAAACGCCTATGACTCAATGCTTTTGCCATACCAATTCGACCACCTGGTCGTATTCGCCCGCGGAAGAATCGCCCATCCGAACATATAATTGTTTCAGATCTCCATTATCTGCAAACTCCGCCTCTCTAAGTTTGTAACTTTTCTTCTGATCTGCAGAATATGGTGCCCTCAGAGGACCAAGCGAAAAATCGAAATCCTTACTATCGGCGTGGCCCCACGTACCCTCCATCAATTGTAGATTGACCGACTCTACTCCATCTTTATATGTGGCAATTGAAAATCCGTTTGAGAAGACCGTATCCGTGCCAAATCGCCAGCGCTGCAAGAAGCAATCTCCGCAGAACTTGGCGACTTTAGCCATTTTCTCGACTGGTTCTCTATACCAGCTTTTCCAGTGGTGCAGGGTCAGCGGTCTCAACCCCGCTTCGAAGAAACCGCTGACATCAGCCGTGATATCCTGCTGGTACAGCCCCGGAAGGATAGTAAGCTTCGCTTTCGAATTGGCGTATACACAATCGCGGAGAATAGTGTCTCCTTCTCTACCGATCGCTTCATCGATGCATTTGAATGCTTGATTCCCTAGTTTGTTGGCGAGTGGCGCCGATAAAAATGCGCCGGCACCGCCGAAGGCCATGAAACCGAAGCCTCGCACGGCTTGAAAGTCCTCCGAGAGGGCGCCAACATAGGAATCAACGTTATGGTTTAGTGTAGCGAGACCGTCTGAGAGTGGCTTCAAAGTCGGGAAGAAGGTATCATCGTCCAGGAGCCCATACCACTGGGTATCGGGGTTACTGTTCTCGAGCATGTTAACCAGAACGGCGAAGTGGTTTTGTGAGGTTGTGAACTTGTTATTGATGGGCCTCACTAAAGTGGCGTTGATTCCGGCAATGTCGAAATCATGTTGTAATAATTTCATCTCCTTATGCGACTTTTCCCTTGCGTCGATAACGACAGCGACGAGCTTCGCGCCGGTACCAGAAATCCAATGTGCAAAAGGGCCGATGGAGTCCCTTAAGCGATCATAGTTGGTGGCAACGCCGAATATAAGATGAGAGAAGTCCTCGTCGGGGTGAGGTCGTGGGACATGAATTTTGATCGGCACTGATTGGGGAAGTTTAACATCTCCGCAGTCATACAAGTCAACTTCTACTTCGTCCCTTATGAGCGGCTCGGTAACGTTCGCGACATCGTCCCTATCGACACTATTGGAAAAGATTGGCTGTATATAGCGTCGGATGTAGCGCACACGTTCCGTCAGTTCTAATTCGACGCTGGAACGAACCAAAAACTCCAATTCTTCGCGACAATGCTTGGGATCAGGCAACGGTAACGGATGCTCCTCGGACTGAATTCCATCATGAATATCGCTACCTATTGGCGGTCTTTGATCAGAATTTCCGTCTTGAACGGCCGGTATCGAGCCTGGGTCTAGGGACTCGCCGGCTGTGGCATCTGTCCCAACGCGATGATCAGGGTCTTGCGGCTTTGCTATGGCCACTGCATCTTGAATTGGAACGATTTTTGAATCTGCCGTCGGATAGGATGGAGGAACACGATGATAAAGGTGGAGAGTGGTGTATGTGACGAGGAACAGAAGCACGACGCTGGCGAGAACAAAGACGCGGGGCACCTTGGACGGAAACATGGGGAAGCCCTTCGAGTTTTCCTTTTTACCGAAAGAACAGCATAGCTGAATGGATTGGAAGGAGGAGATTGTTTCTCGAGACTCGAAAGAGTACCCAGCTAGGCAAAAGAAGAGGTTGGATGTAAAGACCGAAGCCAAAGGCGAAATGAGATCGCACAAGAAGAGAAACACGAAGAGGGGAAGGGAAATATGTGCGTAGGACAAACCCAAAAAAAAACAATAAAGAATCCGACAAGGTGGAATTTCTAGATGTTTTAGTTTTCCTAGAAGGAAGGAAAAAATGTGAGTCAAGAATAAACAGGAATTAAAAGAAGAAAAAACCGAAACGAAACGAAACGATGATCTTGGGTCGGATATACACTTGCAATCCATTACATACCTAATACCGTGGACCTATCATCATTCCTTCCTTTGGATAAGGCTATCTTTTTTTTTCTACACCTAAACCACTACCAGGGTAGATACGGGCTACTACCTATAGCGCCACTAGGTAAGGTACGTAGGATACTGGGTACGTAAGGGTCAAGGGGTGTATGTGGGGGCTTCTGATTGCGTGTGTATCTATCTAAGTATTTTGTACATTATATACGCTAAAATCGTACGTACATATTGTACATCCATGGATATGATGATGTTCTTTCCAATCTGTCAAGTCTGGTGGTGACCACTGGACCAGTGATTTCCAGTGTCGTTGGACAATCTTCAACGAGAAAGAAAAAGGATGACGTACTTTTCTGCCGTATGTGCATCCGAAAGCAGTTGGACTTTCCTATGGCTCGCGGGTCCGACCCGCATTTTGAACCGTGTAGCGCCCAATGCATCCAATAGATGGCCGGAAAAGACGCCCATGCGTCCCGGGCTTGTGCATAAGTCTGGATAGTGCAAACGTGGTACAGAAGCTTGAGCCGTCCGACCCGATCCACCACATAGCATGGATCATGGATGTCTCCATCCATGATTACGATTACTAGATACATAGGTACCTAGGTATTATTCTTAGTTGCGGCTGTGGCTTATCCTTGCCCTGAATGTCTAAGTTCGGCCGGTGGGCGGGTAACTCCTTTGGAGTCGCGGGTACGTATTCGCTAGATAAACCCGCAAACAACGTTAAACCTGAAATCAGCCAATCTTGTCTTACTTTGGTACATCGGTAATACAATGTAGCCTAAGATTTTTCAGTGTTTGATTCTGATTCTATTATCCGACATCCCATTAGTACCTAGGTATGTATTCCAGATTGATCGACAATTACCTAGGTATGTATAGATTTGTGTTGAATAGACTGGACTATAAGAATGTTTGAAGCTGACAGCTGGCATGTTCTATATAATGACTTTGCCCTATTAAAATGCGCTTTGCTAAAGGGAGAATAGAATGGATGTACGAATCACTTTTAAGGACGCGTCATCCAAACTTGTAATCCGTCCACGAGGCTAGCCTGGGATGAGAATGAATCCTCTACTACATGCATCAGATAAGATCGTAGGATATTTCGTAGTTTATCGATGTTCTATATGTAATAGCGTTTCGAAGTAAAACGACGGCGTAATGGGACACGAATCGTTGCATGCCACTACCTACCTACTATGTACCTACATCATGTACCTACCTGTGTAGGTATGTAGTAGGTATGTAGTAGGTATGTAGTAGGTATGGATTGTACAGCGAACGGCAGAACGGTTGAATTCGAAGATCGACAACTCCAAATGATCAACTCATAAACATGAAAAAGAAAAACCTTGAGGCGCTTCAAAACTCGCGCAAGTCAATCTAAGCCTTGGCATACGACGGTGATATTGTTAGGAATCGCCCCATGTTTACAAGTATGTATGGCTTAATCCCTAGTTTTTGGTTTATCAACTGCGAGGGGTTTGGATTTTAACATGTTGACAATCTATCCCACGTGCCAGATCAATTGCCGTATGGAACCTTGCCTGAATTCGCGCTAGCTCAGTGTGGGACGAACTAAACAAATTACCTAGCATTAGCGACTTCTTCGCCCCAGCTCGCCACTGAAGCGACAATGTCTTCACTGCTCGGAGCCTACGAGGTGCACCGCCACCACACCTAAAGTTGCGTCCTAGGTGGGTACCTATTAATTACCTAGAAATAGCTCTGGAGGTACATAGGTAGACACCTATTTTCAACGCGTCCATATCTTTTCACAGTACTTTTTAGATTTTCTCAACCTAAGAGAACAACATGATGAACAGAAAGTCGCGCTTCGAATTCAACTCTAGGATTCAATTAGAGCATTACGTGACCGACATAACATTCCTCCTCATTTAAATTCTCGCAGTTTATCATACAACTTGTCTGCGCTCCTGGCACCTTTTCCCATTCTCACACGGGAATCACTTTGGTTAGGAAGGATTTGATGACTATCCAGGGACGTTCTTACGTAGTCTGAGAGGACAGAGGTTAATTCCTTTTGAAGACCTCGTATCCTAGTCCCAAATGTCTGGAAGTGAATGTAGAAGGCCGTTGCCGCTGGCATAAGTATCCATATTCCAAGCCCGGGTCTTCGGCATAGAGCCAAGAGTGTAACCTAGTACGGATGAGCAGCCGATGAACTAAAGATACTTTCGGGTTCAGTTTGCTAAATGATTCAATATAGGTAAGAATCCTATTTGAGCCGGTCGTTGAAGCTGACGCTGGAATGTCCATTGGTAGCCGCGGTCGTATAAAATCTCGAATATCGTATGCCAAATCTTACAAACTCCAAACGCTGTGCATTTCTTGGCATCGGGTATTCTGCCCTCTTACTTCCTGGGCACGGTTAAGACGGCTCACTTGACCAGTGATATCAGAATGAGATCGCCCTTATTAGTCGGTCTAAGAGGCTGACTATCATGTTCATACACATGGCACCGATAATTCTACGTCCGTGGGTGTAATTACACGCTCCCGAGTTGCCGAGACCCAACATTATTCTTCCTTCAGCTTCCTTTTCGCTTCCGCTCTCTTCAAACACGCAATAGGGATGGTATATATACTCTGAGACTCCAGTATCAACCACTGCGCATCTTGCCGGTATCGAGGCTTCATGATGTGTAAGAGGCGTGAAGACTGAATGTAAAAAGGTCTCTCTAATCAATGTCTACGGAGGATTCCCCCTCTTAATAACACAAGGTTGAAATGTAATATATCAACGCAAAAGCCAATGGTTACCTACTCACCTATTTGGTTTTTTTATTAACCCTTGATAATGGGTTAACATAGTTGTTACCTGTCTAACAGCATATCAGCAAGTATCAGTTTAAACTATTTTCAAGTCGGATTGTTATTATTATACTATACCCCTACCCTACCTAGTAACCCCTTTGGCCAATGGCGTTAGCATAGGCTACGATCCACTTACCTAACCAGGAAATTCTTGAGCGGACCGCACTTTGATATGGTATACCTAAGTCCTTTCAGCTACCTTGGTGACCTAAGAATCAAGCGATTCGTGTCTAAGCTTAGGGTACTATGTTTTCGGCGTTGTGCTATTGATTGAAATTATTTCGGCGTGAAACTCATATACCTACCCAAGTAAAATAACTACAGTCAACAGTCTTCGAGTAGACTATATATACCTGCTTAGATTATGAAGAGATAGGTTTTGTACATTATTACGTGCCGAAAAATTGAAAACGCCAACACCTGGCTTCTTAGTTTCTACCACCAATGGAGCTGATCCGCGCCTTGCCGTTCTGAAGACGTCTGTTGTGGTATCTGTCCAAATAGACTTCAAACCATTACACAAGCTGATGAGTCCAAATCCCTTAGTTCTCTATGAATGAGATCAAATACTATGCGGACTATAAGAGTAGGGATGGCATTTATAAGGGTGACACCATTCTGATGGGTTTCCCTGTTAGGTCCTTGCTTCGCCCGTAGAAATTCCACGAGGGAAAAAAGTTTGTCCATGAAATCAGCGAGTATTCGACTGAGAAAATCTAATTACGTTGGTATCTTAATAAAATCACTAAATGAAAACTGTTGGGTGTCGTGTGATACGTGTTGGGCCTGCTTCGATCTACGGAGCTTCCCGAAGATGATGCTGTCAATTCTCTGTTATAGCGTTATGTTAATGCGAAAAGGCCGACATGCTCCGAATCTCAGCGTCTTCTTCTTCATCCTCAGCAAGCCTGTGGCCAGGCAGTCGAACGGCTCGATCAAGTGCGACAGGCAAGCCCCTGTGTCGGCCCCGCAGCATGACCAGAATCATGACTATTTTGCTCCCGGTGTAAAAGCCTCCGCTGAGACTATAGCTCTGGTCAGGTAGGCCGATGCTGATACCGATCTGTTGCACAAACAATGTTAGCACTATTTACACATCTTCTCAGAATGTACCAAGTATCTTTTTATATTTGGCGGCGAGAGGGTGGGGATAAATTTCACTCACTGCAGTAATGTTAGCTCCTGATTAACGAAATTTATCAAATTCTTTTAATCTACATACCTGTTGTATACCCTGCTACGATCTCGAATAGAATTGTCCAAACATTGAATGTCAACGGGTCAGCAAGCGAATGCTTCGTCTCGATAACAGTGATGAGGAATAGCATCAGTGCGATCCACCATACGTCGTGGCTAAGTTGGCCGCGCACCTGTTGCGAGACGAGACTCGGAGGGCCGGTTGTTGGCGGGTGGTCGTGAAGGGAGTGCACGGAAATCCGCGCGAAGTCGACGGTTTGGGCCCGGCGAATACCTGGCTTGGGAGGCGCGGGTGCCGATGCTGGTACGGCAGTATTGACACCGACGCCTTGGAAGGCCGACATGCGTTGCTGAATCTGGCGCCCTACGAATGCTGTGCCGCGTCGCCCAACTACGTAGAGCTTCTTGATGGATGCGGTGGACGGCGCTCGCGAGACTGAGTCCCAGTTCTTGTTAGTCGTGGGCGGTGGAATTTCTCTTTGATCTTGGAGGCCGATATCATCAGCGTCGACAAGACTTATGCTTGCCGAGTGAAGTTGTTCCTCTGACGCGTGGTCGCCCTCGTATATCCCCAATGATCGCTCTTCGTAGACATTGGAGTTTCGGATAGTGATAATGTGGGGGTAAGCCGCTGTGCTAGTGTATCAAGATGTGTCAGTATTTTGGAATGTTGATTCTATATTATCTAAGGTGCTGCCGCTTTTAGTTTGGCATTCAGGGTATGGAATCGTTTCACTCACTGCCATGATGTTAGCTACCATACCATATCAGATAAATTTGATGTTCAGGCGTATAGGGACATACCTAGTACACGACTAGCCAAAGCACCTGGATATCGAAGTAAACAGCTGATGGTGACACTATGGCGTACCCTCCTGAAGGGATCGCTGTTCAAAATGGGGCAGTCCGTTAGCATAAAATCTTGTCCGGGTCGTTGTGGCCACGGCTGGAGGGGTGAGGGGTTCTTACAGAATCCTTGGAAGAGAGCGTCAAAAATTCGTTGGCCAAGGGGAATGGCCTCGAACGTCGGATTCCCGATGCTGAGAATAAGAATCAATATCCAGTCTACTATCACAAAACCTCCGAACGTGAGCCCGAATATCCAAGTATCCCTAGCAGGGAACAGATTGGTGTATACCCTACGAGGGAATTTTAGAATGAAATCGAATCCTTCTTTCCAAACGCCGTACTCTTTTCCCTTAGTACAAAGATTCAATAGAGATGACATGATCCATATTATAAATCGCATAAAGACGGGGAAAGCCGCCGGACCCGCCAGCGACAGCAGTGTAACGATAGTAAGTAGGAAATAAGAAGACTGGAAAGGTATAAACCCTGCGTCCAATAACGTAAAGCCGGCATTATTATATGCAGAGATAGCGAGGAAGATGCCCGCCCACCACGGATTCTGAGCATTGACGGCAGCTACATCATCTTTGTAAACCGACATCCATGCGCCAAGCGCGATGGCACCGAAGAACTGGCAGAGTAGGAAGTAGGCGATGACGAACCAGGAGAGGAATTTGAGGGCGCGATACTCGACACCGCCAAGGTACTCTCGCTCGTCTTCAGACAAGTTGAAGAACTGACCATTCCTTCCGATGTTGCGTTTTTGTTCCTTGAGGAACGTTTGCACGTTGAACCCGTCGGATATCGTTCTTGATTCCGCCGTTTGCGATCTTCGTCGAGTCGTTCCAGTTTGGTGAGATTGTGTCTGGTAGATCGAGTGGCCAGTTGTCTCCGCTGGCTGCCCGTCGAAAGGCTTGTCCTCTTGGACAGGTTCGAGGAAGCCAATATGTTGACCCCTTATACCGCTCGCCTGGACTTCCGAAACAGACACCTCGTCGGAACGTTTCCTCGCGTGCAAAGCCGAAGAGTTCGTCTGGTTGAAGGGCCGCGGCTTGCTCTGCGCCCGTCCTCTTCCGAAGGACGACATGACCTGCAACCCGAACATAGTGCCCGTCATGCCAACGACGGCACCGGTTCCCGAAATCTTTTTCTTCCTCTTCTCCCGCTCCATCTCCACGATATCCTCGAAGCGCTTCTCGAAGATGTGCTGCCGATATGCTATGGTGGCGTACGAGACCAAGACCTGACTTCCGATCATCATCAATACAAACAATATGACCTGCTGAAAGGTAGTCAATTGGCTGAGATTGACGGTGTTGAGACCAGTCGCGGTAAGCGCCGACACGACCATGAACATGCTGTCCCACCAGCCGACGCTATAGGCAGGGACCGAAGAGCCCCAGAAGATGAGCGTGGCCACTACCGACACAAGGATGAAGTATGCATAGTGAAGGGTTATGTAGTTGACGGGCGGTAGATAGGGCCTGATGGCGCGCCCGATAGTACTCAATGCGTCATAGGTCCTAGGATGCTGCGTGGGTAAATCCTTCCATCGCGGAATCCCCATGGTAGGGTGCACTTGAAGTCAGAAGACGCCAAGTTTTCGGTCCCGCCGCGACAACTCACAAGAGTTTCAAGATGAATATGGGAGATTTAATGAATGACAGTAAATTTTCTCTCCCTCGGGACCTTATGTAGGTTGCCTCTCGATTTCTCGTCCTAGGGAGCACGGCCTATGTGCTGCCCAAAACGCAGATTAACAACCCGTTTGTTCCGTTTCCGAAGTGGCAGAGTGGCATACAGGCATCCTACAACAGTCGACTCCACCAAGCCAGAGGGCCAGAACGGTGACTGGGTAGTTGATAACATGCCAGCCCTGCCAGCCCTGGAAAGATTAATTGCTTATCAGAATTGCGAGATCTACAAAAGTAGGCTATCTCCTTAATTGGCAACTTACGAGGTAGCAAGTTTCAAGGTTCCAAGGTTGCGGGTACCATTAAGGAGATAACACGTCTCATACAGGACTCGGTTATTGACAACAACAAATAAAACAGGAACTAGTCCTAGTATTTATCATGTTCGTTTTTATGCTTTAATGGGTGGATGCATAGGCAGTTAGTGAGCACTGGGTAGGTAGGTACATAAATAATTGAAATATCATAAACAATTATGACGTTTTGGCGTTTTGGCGTAGTTGTTGTACCTACCAACTCGTGTCCAAATCTATCTGGGTACTTAGGTAGGTACTTAGTACGAATTCAGGTTCAATTCCATAATCATATTTAATCATTCAGTTACGGCGCAGTGATAACTTAAATCACGTCTTAAAGCTCTTGTATTTCAAATGTCGTTTAGAAGCCTTGATATGTTTGTTGTATGTACGAAGTAAGTGGGTAAAAAAGATGAAGGAGGAAGCTTGATTATGTCAAGCTTCTGCTAGCGGTGAGCCAAGCTAGATAATCACCGTCCCCTGTAACATAGGTACTAGGTACCTTCTGAAGCGTGTGGAACCACTGCACAAAATTTACCTCCGACATTTAGGTACCCAGTTAGGTACTAGGGTACCTACAGTATTACATTTTACTGACATCTTCAAACTTATAATAACTAGGTAGGTAGCTATCAAAGTAAATCTCTAAAAGACTTGGGGCTAAAATGTATTATGTATAATTGTTCATCAGAGGCGAATACTTGTTAGCTTTTATTCAAGAGACTTCCAAGGTTATCCATCCGATAAATCCTACCTACCTATGTTGCCCTACTAGGTACTAACATTTATTCCTTGCTTAGGACAACGCCTTGATAGAACATCGAAAGTGGGTATGCCTTCTATAAATGCATCATCACTAGATTCCTCCACACAATCAATGTTCTCCCAGCAGGAATATCCTACCATGCAAGCAACCCCCAGATCGGGAATATGTCACACTGGCACATGTCCAGATTCCGGGGTTAGGCCTGGGGAAGTGAATAAAGTGGGTAAGTGAAGGCTTAAAAGAGTTTGAGTCATGGCTAGATGAGGAGTATCGCGGTCGTCTACCCCACGTTCCTCCCCGGCAGATTACCATCGTCCAATTGCATCTCAACAGGATAAATGCCGAGTATGAGACCCCCGAGATGTGTAATGGCTAGCTGTCTATTTGGTTGACGAGTAGCATACTAAGTCTCCCCTCTCTAGACGAGCCTCAGGGTCGGAGTGAATATAATCGCCAACTCCCTCGCCTCGCCTACTACCCAAGTCCAAGCTGATTCTGACTCCTTGCGTATGCGCCTCGACCTGCTAGAGGTATTAGACTATTTGTTGCCGTTATCATGTTGTTCGATCAACTCTTAGCTAGCCTCAAAGCTAGCGATGGAAGAAGAATATTCAGCCAAGTTTCGGCGTGGCACCTGGCCACGTCGATTCTTTTAATAGGTGTCATTACCCTGATAATTGACTATTCATACATGCTATACATGCGTTCTAAACTTGTAAGCTCTAACCCTCTGTTGAAGTGGACAAGGAATCCATCGAGGACTAAGATAAATCGATGGTAGCCCCCTGGCCCTTTCCCCTGGCCGGTCGTTGGCAACACGTTCATGCTTCCAGACAGTAAGCCTTGGATATGGTTCGAGGAGCTGTCAAAGAAATACGACGCCTCTCTAATCACTATATGGGTTGGACGGTAATATAGTCTCGCTAGCCTTGATTGCATCTGCCCGCTGACTATTCACTCAGGAACCCAACTATCTGGATTAATGATGCGTGGGCAGCTTCAGAACTTTTTGAAAAGCGCGCTGGCATATACTCTTCGCGGCCGCGGATGCTCGTATTCGCAGAGCTAGGCGCCGGACAGGACAACTTGTTGAACATGTATACGACGAGTCCCGAGCAGCGCGACAGGTGGCGCGTCCACCGTAAGCTCATCCACCACGGCGTTGGTGTACAATCCGTTCGCAGGTACCGAGAATTCCAGAACAACGAGAGCCGAGTCGTAGCATACGATCTGCTCAAGGGCCCTGAGGATTACGTTAAGCACTTCGAACGGTATGCGACAAGCGTCGTTTCAATCATCGCCTTTGGACGGCGCGTTGAGAGTTGGGACGATCCCATCATCACCGAGGTCATCGCTATGATGCACTTAGCCGCTGACCTGAATGTGCCCGGCAAAACATTCCCCATGCTCATGGAGACCTTTCCCTGGCTTGCCAAGTTCCCTAACGAAATCGCCCCTTGGAAGTATGGTCTGGGAAAGAAACGTGCTTTCCACTTCTTCTACGCCCTCGCAGACGAGGCAGCCAAGAAGGAAGGCCACAAAGACTCTTTCGTTAACCATCTGTTTTCCGAAAGCCCTAAATATAATCTTAAGGAAGCCGAGATTTCATCTTTGACTGGAAACCTATTCGGAGCTGGATCCGATACTAGTAGCAGTACCCTAATTACATTCATTCTGGCATGCTGCGCATTTCCGGAGGCGCTGAAACCAGCATGGGAAGAGCTTGATCGCGTGGTCGGCCCGCATCGGAGTCCGAGTTGGGAAGACGAGGAAAACTTACCTTACATCAAGGCTTTCGTCAAGGAGGTGCTGAGATGGCGATCCGTGGCTATCATCGGAGGCCAGCCGCACGCGCCGACGCAAGACGATTACTATAGGGGCTGGCTAATTCCTAAGGGTGCTTGGATCCAAGGGAACGTCTGGGCGATTCACCATAATGAGCGAGAGTTTCCCGATCCCGATCGATTTAATCCGCATCGATTCCTTCCCGGCCATCCCGACAGTCGACCGTTCCCGGGAGAAAGAGGTTACATGACCTTTGGGTGGGGTCGTAGAGTCTGTTCGGGACAAGCGCTAGCTGAACAAGGGACTTGGATCACGGTAGCTAGGATACTGTGGGGATTCAACATCCAGAAGAAGAAGCGCGCAGACGGCAGCACAGTCGAAGTTGATATTTTCGATTACACGTAAGTGAGCCCCTGTGCAAGGCATAACGATCTGTGACGGGAGGAATGACAAGAATATAGGAACGGTCTCAATATGAGGCCTCAGCCGTTTGAGTGCAGCATTACGCCACGCAGCGAAGAGATTCGGCAGACGATAGAACGAGAAGGCAAGCAGGCGCTTGAGGAGTTGGAGCAGTATCGCGGAGAGACTAAATATCGCATGTCGACATTCTATTCCAGAAATAACCTGGCGATGGACCTTTACGGGGGGGATAAGAAAGCGTCTCAATGATTATCTGCCTACTATCTCGGTAGGTACGCCAGTGCACAATCGAACGTTGGGGGACTGGGAGCCAGCTGCTGCATAAGTGCCTAGTATGTGCACGTGTGTCTGTATTTTACCTGCGTAATATGCTTCGTATATGTACCTAGGCATCTTTCTAATAAACCTGGAGCAAATATCAATCGCACCCATACACAGGTAGGTACCTACCTAACAGGGTACAGGGTTGCGTCTAATTATTCCAGAAGCGTCTAACGCCTACCTGGGTGACTTAAATACCTCTATTATTGCGGTCAGGCGGCGCAAATCAATCCATCTGCCTTTCATATGGTGACATACATCTAAGTGATACGTAGGTAGATTCTGATCCCATGGTCCCCGTTGAACTGTGCCACTAACCGACATTCTAAATGATAGAATTGGCCAATATCTTACTTTGATAGATCTCGCTTAGTTGTTTATTATGTATTGTCACTTATAAGAAAGCTATTGCTTGGTGGAGAAGCAATCAAGGCCCAGGAGAAAAGATTCTGTATTCAAGCTACCAGGCAGCCAGGTAGGTACTAGGTAGGTAAGTACCTAGGTAAATAGGGGCTCAAAGCTGCAGGCGACCCAAGTAAGCTTCCGGTAGAACTTTTCTACCTATGAATACTGTCAATTGCGGTCGAAAGAGCATCCGCGCTCTAATGTCCGGGGTCAACCACCTCCCTTATTTGCTCTTCGCGTTGATCTCCCGTCATTCCCTAAATAGGAATTGAAGAGGTTTCCTTCAGCGGTACCATATCCAATTGTGGTACGATCGGCATGACACCTCCCGCTTACCAACCTTGGTGTTTATGTCAAGCTCACCACGTACCTAGTATTTTAAAATATAGCCAAAGAGATGCATGAGGGCTATCGACTATAAAAACTGAGCTATACTTAGAGTAAGATCGTTAGGTAGAGATCAAGTGATAAACATATGAAATTTCTATTAAAAATACAAGAATGTGACATAGAGTTGATTGTCAAAATATTTAAGAAAAAAAAACACTTACTTGAATGTTAAATTATAAGGTGATATCTGTTGTGCATAATCTACCTATTGAATAGTCCGGATGGTATATCGCCATATAAAGGGGCCACGGAAACTCAGAATCGACTCTATAGATAGGTACCTAAAACTAAACCGCGTGAGCGTTCGACTCATTGACCAGAGCTATAATAAGAAGCAGCGATGTCGTACTCGCTACCCTAGGATTGTCCTTCTGCCCGGTTGGTGATTTCTCGACATCTAGCCGGATCTCAAATCTTCTCTTCCGTGGAGCATGACTTACAGTCACCCTAGCCCATGAGCGATGTATCCCTAGGCATGCCTAGACGGAGCGACAGACTCCAACGAGACAAGAGCACGTTTATAAAAACAGCTCCTACCCCATCTGTGGGAACATATTCGCGTAGTAAACGTTCACCTTAAGACGTAGTCTCCTTCGTCTCTGCTGCAATGAAGGCTCTTGCAATAGTGGCCCTCTTGGGTGCAACCCAAGCTCACTGTAAGTTTAGCTAACCCTAGCCTTCTCCTAACACACGGCTTACAGCATTTAAGATACCTTTCCGGGGTTGATTTACAATGGCGTCACGGAAGCGGACTGGGCATACGTGAGGAAAACCACCAACTTCCAGTCCCATGGTCCTGTGACGAACGTCCAAGACTCGCAAATAAGATGTTACGAGATAGAACCGGGGTCGAACGGCGCGAAAACAATGGCAGTGAAGGCAGGTGACACCGTCGGATTCCGCGTCGATGGCGGGATCCAACACCCGGGCCCCTTGGCCTTCTACATGGCGAAAGCTCCCGCAGGACAGACTGCCGAGTCTTTTAATGGCGATGGCGCTTCGTGGTTCAAGATTTACGAGGACGGCCCCACGTTTGGGGAGGAGATTACCTGGCCGTCGGCGGGGCTCAAGGAGGTCTCCGTAAAGATTCCAACTTGTCTTGCAGAGGGTTATTACCTGTTGCGCGTTGAACACATTGCGCTACACAGCGCGGGCAGCAGTGGTGGCGCCCAGGTACGACTGACCTAGGGAATATTCTACAACTAAATTGCTAACGGGGAGTTAGTTCTACCAAGCCTGCGCCCAATTACATGTGTCAGGGGGAGGATCTAAGACCTTTTCAGGTGTGGCATTACCGGGTGCTTACAAGGTAAAGCCGCACAAATACTCACCTAGTACCTATCTTTTCAGGAATAGGTTCTAATTAATGTTTCTTAGGCTTCCGACCCTGGCATTTTATTCCAGCTGTACTGGCCAACACCGACAAGTTACACCAATCCTGGCCCTGCTGTGGTCAAATGTTAAGTCGCTCACTATTGTGAGTAGAGCATAAGGAGGGCGATGTCGAACAGGTACTTACTAGGTAGTCATCTGAGTATATATTCTCAATTGTGCACTAATGCCTTTTTCACAACAACGTTAGCTCTCTAGCCTGTTGTGTCTTCAAAATCTCTAACTATAGTAGTAAAAAAATGGTCAGTAGTCATTATGATTGCTTACTTACTTGACAGATCAGTAAGGTTCCTAGATTTCGCGATCCGCGACTAGCGGGTTATATCAGTGTCGGAAGCGGCCTCATTCAACGAGGATCTTTTTATTTTTATTTTTTATTTTTATCATATTTATACGTAATGTATCACTAATAAATTCGCGCGGAATGATATGATAATTCCGCAAAACTTCCTGATGATGCGGATTTATTGAATGGATCATCAGGTAGGTAATATTTCATAAAATTTAATCGCAACCAATTGACGTAATTTCTTTTCTGATCTAGGAATTTTGCCAGTACCTGACAGCAAATTACCTAAATATCATGACCGAACATTTTTTTTACATTACGAAGAGGAGGTTGGTGTCTGCAAATGTTAGCGCACCATTATGGTCCTAGGATATGAATAACTCACCAAGAGGATGACTACAAGACAACTGTGGCTTCTGTGAATATTTGGTCTGTAGCACATCGCGGATGCTGTTGAGAAGTTCAACATAGCTCTGCTTAGGGTTTTGCTTAATCGCTGTGATAAAAGCCCAAGACATCGCGCCGGTTGCTTGAGATGCAATTGTCGCATCCGCACTATAAAACGATCAGTACTTTGGGTCTATAACCAATTTTCTCATTAAATACTTACGAGGTCTGATCGTCCTTGCTACCCGACCACATAATTACATCCGCAGGCGAGGTCTGGAAGACACTGGGTTAGTATCTATTGGATAACTAGATAGCGCAGGATAGAGTAAACTGACCTTGGTTTGAACGGTCTTCTTGTATCCGTCATCGCCCCTATACGCAGTCTTCGCGAAGTTGAAGATAGCGCTGGCAGCCCCTGCTGCATCGCCTGAGGCATAAGAGGAGAATGCCTTAAGAAGCCCTTGACCAGCTTCGGCCGCAAGGTTAGGTTCTTTTAGAACACCCTTGGTCGAGTAGATGTAAGGTAAATCTAGGACCGAGCCGGAATGGCATGAATCAAAGATGGCCGTTAGCCTCACTCCTGCTTGAAGAGGGTTGATGACAATTTGGTGAAGCTGATCATCGACAATGTGTCCAGCCCTTTCGTAGTCAACAGGGTAGATAACCTCGTCGTAACCATCTTCTTCGTCGCCATCTGCATCGACGTATAAGCGAATAATTCATAGTAATAGATGCTTCAAAAGCTAGGAATTAATTACCTTCGTCCTTAGTCTGTCCACCATGGCCTGAGTAATGCAGGAACAAGGCGTCGTTAGGCCGGGCGTTAGAAACAAGCCATTGCATGGCTCGAAGGATGTTAGCTTTAGTAGGAATCAAGATAGGATCTTGCTGATCATCAGTCAGGATAATCATGTCCTCCCTCTTGTATCCGTAACGCTCCATAAGAAACTGGGAGACATTCTTGGTGTCATTGATACAACCACGTAATTCACCCTTTTGACCAAAGTAATTGATACCGATCAGCAATGCCTTGCGTTTTCCAGTACAGTTGGAATACTGGAAAGTGTAGCCTTCCGGGGCTCCGTGACCGAACTGCTGCGGAGCTGTCGGCGGAGGTGGGCCGTCCCGGTGATGACCACCGTAGCCCTGCTGGCCAGAGTGGTGGGGGTAACCATAAGGGTCTAGCCCAGGTGGAGGAGGACCTGAAGGTGGTGGATAACGGCCGGGATATTGGTGATGAGGGGGACCACCTTGGGGATACTGGGATGGAGGTTGTCCATACTGTCCGGGTGGCGGCTGGTGAGGTGGATAGGGCTGGTTTTGGTATTGTCCTGGTGGCGGTCCTTGGGGGGGATATTGTCCCGGAGGCGGACCACCGGGATATTGCTGGGGAGGGTATTGTTGTTGATATTGATTATGTCCTTGATTATACCCTTGAGGTGGCGGCGGTGATGACCATGACTGAGGAGGAGGTTGTTGATATCCACTACTATATCTTTCGTCGTAACCTTGATGGCCTTGGTGGCCTTGTTGATTATAACCCCAACCCGACATTTTTTAAGTACTGAATTAAATCTTACCTAGTACTGAAATAGGGGATAATAAATGAATGAGCAAGTCTTTTCCGACTAGTCCGAGGTGAAGTTTTTTGGGGCTTAATGAATCGAGAACTGATAGCAGACGATGATCTGTTAAGGTTTACGTATGTATGTTGAAGGAATACTTGCGGCTGATGAATCGTAAGCTAAAGAGAAAGAGCCTTAATAAGTTCAGGGGACCTAGGCCGATCTAGCAGTATGGAACTGCTGCTAACCTGGAATTGATTTAGGGCTGATCTAATGGTGGCTAATACAAAGAAGGAGGCAGGGGAAGGGAATTCTTGGCGTAGGATCGAGCGAGGGGTTGGAGGGGCAGAAGGGGCAGGAGGGGCAGAAATGCAGGAGGCCGCCAATTCCTAGTGGGCGGTTACGTTGCCGTGTAACCGAGTTGGGTTTTTAATTCTAGTGAATTTGTTCAGTAGGAGGCACCTACCAAGTACCAAAGTTAGTAGCGTCAAAATGGTCGTCTTTTAGATCTAATGTTACAAGAACAATCCAAAACTCCTTGAAGGTAGGAGTTACCAATGACTGTTAATTGTACAAGTGTCACAGAAATAAACTACCTAGGTAAACTAGCTGACTACATAAGGTACCTATGTAGTAGGTACCTAAATACCTAAATATCAAACAATTCCACTTTTCCTCTTTGACATTTCAACTTCTCACCACATTTGGGGTGACATTGTGCAGAGTAGACCGCTGTGGGTTTCAGCAGGATTTTGACCCAATTCTCTCAGTTGTAGCCGCTGAACCACGCTGTCAGCCTGCAGATTATCAGCCTTGGCAGTCCATTTATTGACCTTTCTTAGATATATTATGCGGCGAACTGCGGCGAAGGGACACTAACTATTGCTTCCATATCTGAACTCCATCTTGCAATATCTCTCACGGTGTCAAGTGCGTTATACACTCGTCTGTCCTATTCTGATATAACCTTGGAAGAGGCAAAATATCGAGATAAGAAAAGCTTGAGTTTTCCGTAATGTCTTTTCTTAACAAGCTAACAAGTAAGCTGGACGGCTTGGACCTCGGCTCCGAGAAGCCGAGGGAGAGAGAAGGTCCTGGATACCCAGGTTAGTTTCTATTGTCTCACCTTAAATCCGCCGTCGTCTGTCTTTTCTCCAAAGTAAAGTGAAGCGAAGCTAAGTGCTCCATTAGGCCAGCATAACTACCCGCCTCCATCTCAACAATACGGTAGCAACTATAATCAACAGCCATACCCATCGTACGGCGATAGACCTCCCCAATCTGTGTCTCCAGGCAATTATCAAGCTCCGTACCTACCTCAGGATTCCTATAACAGCCCACCGCCACAAGGTTCTTATAATACTCCTCCGCCTCAGAGCTATCAAAGTAGCCCTGCACCTCCAAGTTCCGGGCCAACTTACTCTCCGCCATCTGATAAGCCACCAATTCCATCGGGATGGGTGCCTCAATATGACCAACATTACCAGCGATGGTATTATTACGAGCAAGCTACCGGTCGTTCTCAATGGGAAGCGCCCGGGTATCATGCCGGAGGTCATTCTGGAGAAGATCGAGGATATGGTGAATCCGGTTACTCTTCTCATAGTGCACCTTCCGGCGGTTATGGATATTCCTCTCACGAATCGCATGGGTACGGCTCTCACGCTAGTCACGGAGAACAGGCTAGCCACGGGTATAAAAATGATGATCTCGCGTATGGCCAGTACTCAGGCGAAGGCCGTGGCGAATACGGAGGTGAGGAAAAGAAGAAAAAGAAAGGTGGTCATGGCGGTCTCCTATTAGGCGCCGCCGGTGGCCTAGCGGTTGGGGCTATCGGTGGTGCATTGATCGCTAATGCTCTTGGTATGTGTCCTTATCTCGGCTTCCTAAAATATAGGTACGTTTATATCAATGCTTGTGCTAACACGTACGCAGACGATTCCTCTGACGAAGAGAAACATCATGCGCCAGCTCCCGTATACGCAGCCGCTCCGCCTGCTCCCGTCTATTCTGAGCCGGTCTATGAGCCGGCATACAATGCAGATGGCGAATACGTCGATGCTAGCGACCGCGAGTCGGTACGCTCCGCCCGCGAGGACTACGAGGAAGCTCTCGCCAAAGCACGGGATTCTGATGCTAGCAGTAGCGATTTCGAAGAACTTGAGGAAGCCCGGGAGGAGTATGAAGAAGAGTATGAGGAAGCATATGACTAGGAGGCATATTGACGTGAATTGCACGGATATGTCTTATGTGAAGACATGCCGCTCGAAACGTATGGATATATTGATGGAGAATATGTGTGGTATCCCTGAATTAGGTCTTGGATATTGCGAAAAGGAATCATGTGAATATGATGTTTATGATGATGGCGCATACGACCGAAGCATTATTCTCTTAGACATATTTTTGAACCCTTTCAATTCAGGCTGGAAATACGTGACCTTACGAACTTTCGTGGTAAACTAACTCACTCATCATCATAGTTATATTATTTTCGACTGATAGTAATAATTCCGATCGGTTGGGGGAAGTTTGCCCATATGTTAGATAATATGGGATCCGAGGTAATCCACCACATTCGGCGGACCAACAACCAAAGCATGAAAATATCATTACCTAGTTTTTGCTTCCACTAACAACAGTCGCAGGCACTAGTTCACTTATATATCTGATTCATGGATAGTAGCATATATGAACGGTTTTGGTATGTTAGTCCCTATCATGTTCATAATACCTCCAGGTCTGAGAATCCATACCACGACATTCCTGAACCAATTCTCTAACTACGAGATAGTAACCTCCAACCCTGGCAACTTATCTCCCTCACGCCATGCATTCAACATCCTCAGGTACTCTAATATTCCACCACTATATGGCGAGGTGCGTGCTCGTTTCAACATTTCTTCCGGTGTTGCATTAGGATTAATTACATGTCCTTCGTTATTGATATAACTCGGGGTGCATATCGCCATCGTTGCGAACCTCCCTGCCCCCTGAATGATCATCTGGCTCCACGACTCCTGCGCCGCCTCTTCGACCTCGACTGTCAACCCGCTCTTAGTTAGTCTGCCTACTCGCCTATGCGCCGTAGCCGCCACGTACGCAATCTGTTTACACTGTGTATCCAGCGCGAAGGAGTGGTTTGCGGTCACCCCGGCTTGCAGGGGCGAGAGCCAGAATAGGTTCGGGAAACCACGACTCGCGTACCCGTGAAGGGTGGCGGGCCCGGTGGTCGCCCAGCGCTCCGGTATAGTCTTGCCCTCTCGACCGAGCAATTTGACATCCGCGCGCGCGGCCGCATTTGCCCCGAGGACCCCGGGAGATTGGTACCCTGTAGCCATCACGAGGACGTCGAGCGCAATTTCCTGGCCATTGGCGACGAGGCCGTGCGGCGTAACGCCGTCGATTCCCTTGCCATCTGTATCGATGAGGTGGACATGTGGGTTGTTGAAAGCTTGGAGGTACGTGTCGCTAAATGTGTTCCGCTTACACCACGCCGGATACCATGGGGTTAGCCTCTTAGCTGTCTCTTCGTCCTTGACGATCTCGGCGACCCGCGCTCGCAGCCGGGCGCTGTTTTCTGCGTCTCGCGCCATGAAGTAGCCGACGACTTCTGGAATCTTGTCTGGTGCTACCAGTGCGAATTTCTCGTCGCCTACCAAGGCCGAATACGCTGGCTGCCTAGACCACTCGTCGTTTACCAAGTCGGGAGTTCCTGGAGGCGCGCTACCGGATATATGTGACGCCATGTTTTTATTGCGGTACAATTCCCAGCCGGGCTGATCGATAATCCTCTTCCACTCTTCCGGGTCAGTGGGCCGTTGACCACGGGCGTAGACGCCGCTGGGTGTACGCTGGAACACATAAACTTCCTTCGCATATTTCGCCAGATACGGCACTACTTGGATTGCGGTTGCACCTGTACCAATGATACCTACTCTCTTGTCTTTCAGCTTCGATAAGACCGGAGAAATCTCCTCGGATGAGCCCCCGGTGACATCGTAGTTCCATAGCGATGTGTGGAAGAGGTCGCCCTTGAAGCCCTCGATCCCGATACCGGGCAATTTTGGGATTTGTGGCCTAGTTAATAGCCCAGCCGTTAACAATACGAATTCCGCGTTCACCGATAGGGAGACATTTTCGGCGCCCGCTGGTCCTCGTCTAGTGGTGAGATCAGCTTTCCAAACACGAGCACCGTCATCCCACTCTACTTTATCGGCCTTGGTCCTAAGGAGAATCTTGTCTTCCAGATCCCATCGCTTTACTACCTCCCTAAGATAATTGCGGATCTCGACTCCAGGGACATACTTATGAGAAGGCGTATATCCCATCTCCTCCAGGAGAGGCAGGTAGATGTAAGCTTCGATATCGCAATGTAGGCCGGGATATCGATTCCAGTACCAAGTACCTCCTATTCCTCCTGCCGTGTCAATAATCCGGATTTGGTTGGCTGTGAAACCAGCCTGGATAAGCCTAACCGCGCTTAGTAACCCACCCATGCCCGCACCTATGATGAGGAATTTTGGACAGTCTCCCGACGCAAGGGGGGAGGGAAGTGCATCGAGAGAAGCGTGATCAGCCCAAATATCGTCAACCAAGTGTCGCAACTGGTTGGAGTCGCTTTGCGATAACACCTGATATTGGGCAGTGCCATCAGAGCGGAGACGCTTCTGGGCTTCAGCTGTGTATTTCTCCTGGATGCGTGCGAACTCCTCCATTATGTAGGTTGAGAAGTGCGATTTTTCTGGTTACACTACCCGGTGATTTTCTCATTCACCGACACCGAGCGCACTTTCTTAATAGGGTGAAAGGCTGAAGTACAGGTGATTCCGTACCAGAGCTGAAGACGACTTTGAGAAGAACGTATACACACCGTCCTTGTTCTTATATATTTTCTCGAAAATGACGAACCTAAGCAGGTAGTGCCAATCCGTCGATTCGAGACTTCAACGCATATTCGAGGCGCATTCGCTTGTTAGATCCCTAGCATGGTCTGGCCACAGGTCGATAATCAGAGTGGTAAAGGGGGGAAGGGGGGTTCGTATTCGTTTTCTGCTTTTTAAAACAAAGGTCTGTAATATGCATATTAGATGCTACCTACCTACATGTATAGGTAACTCTACCTTCCGGCGTCGTGGCTCAGCGATATACAATCTCGTGTATAGATCTAAACCATGGTAACTTCAGATGCCCAGGGGTTCGATAACTGTGCCGAAGATAATAGCGTGATGAAATGCAGATGACCATAATGCCTATTTAAAACCAACTCTTAAATCCCAAGTACCTTCCGGGGGGCTGGAATCTAAAGTACCTAGGTAGGTAATGTTGGGAGAGACATTGATAACAACCCTCCAATAAGAGGGGAAGGAAAAGCCGAGAGTTACACAAGACAGGATGAATGTTTGTTACAGCCCGAGGGTCCGATGTAGCTTCATTAGGCTTAATTTGCGTGAGGATTATTTATAGGTAGTCATTCGACGTTGTGTTACGAAACACAATCATACCTATTAGGCACCTAGTCAAGATGGAAATCGCAAATATACCAGAATTTGATGACCTTCCCGGCGTCCAAGATATGCCCCAGGGATGTGCGTGGGGTGTGTTTGGCAAGGAAGACCTCCGAGGTACCCTAAACCTCCTTACGCCCTCTGTCACGAAAGCCGCCTGTAGCGAAGTGCGGGATGGCAAGTCGATCTCCTTGAAGTGAGTTACACCCATTTTGATTTTGGTAACCTTTATTGTTGATATCGACTTACGCAAAGCATTTAGCTGGCCGCTTAATGCCATTTCAATTCCCCTGCCGGGAAGAATAGCTCCAGTTCACAAACAGATGACATTACGTGAAACGGGGCTATCAGAGGGAATAGGGTGGGACGACGAGATACATTTTAACACACAACTTAGTAGTCAATGGGACAGTTTAGTTCATTGGCAACACCAACCATCCGGGCTAGCCTACAATGGCATCGCCGTCAGCAAAGAGGCGCTCTCCGTAGATAACACAAGCAATAATACCATGCCTACCTTAGACCATTGGCATACCAAGGGAGGGCTGGTCGCAAGGGGTGTGCTCATCGACTTCAAAGAATGGGACGAGAAGCGTAGAAAACTCGAGGGTAAGAAAGGTGGAGAGGCGCTCTTCAATCCCCTTGATGGCCATCGCATTACTGTGGAAGAGATTGAGACTGTTGCTAAAGATCAAGGGGTCGAGTTCCACCGCGGTGACGTCCTCATCATCCGCACGGGATTAACTGAGATCCTGCAGGCTCCGCGTCCAGAAGACTTAGAAAAGTTGCAAAGTGCGAAGATTGCGGGTATGCATGGTGTTCTCGATTCAGTTAAATGGCTTTGGAATAAGCATTTTGTCGCTGTGGCTGGTGATGGTTGGGCATTCGAGGCCCTAATGCCCTTGAAGGAGGACGGAACTCAAGGTGGTCCAAACGATCTGTGTAAGTTCTAACTTTTTAGTAATTGGACGGGGGGCATTTGCTCATATGAACTACAGTTCTTCATCCTTGGTTACTTTCGATGTTCGGCATGCCGATTGGCGAGTTGTGGGATCTTAAGGAGCTCTCAGAACATTGCAAAGCCTCAGGTCGATACAGTTTCATGCTCACGTCGGCACCGTTGAATATCCCTGGACTAATCGGGTCTCCGCCGAATGCATTAGCCATCTTCTAGTGAATCGTAGCATAGTGTTTGGGTGCCCAGTTTTATGATCTCGAGCCTTACGTCAGCACACGACTAGTAATATATCTAAAGCTTCAGGAGTTAGGACTTAGTTTAGCACCGGACACACCATCACTACCTTATCTAATAGTTCAACATGAATACACTTTCGTTCAGCAGTCACTCATTATTATGATCATAGTTATGCAAGCCTAGAGAAGCGTATTTGGCGGCCCTGGAGGTCTGCTGCAGATATCTCTCTAGCACTAGAGCTCCGTTTGCTCTGGTTCACTAGGTAAAAAAACAGGCGGTATAATTCATTGAAAGTTAGGTCACCTAGTACTTCTTTGGATATATGACAAGAAAGATGATAGGAGAGAATCAGGTACTTCCTTAGGGCTGTCTAAATTGAATCAGATTACATAACTCATAAGCTCCCTCGGATAAGTAATATCCTGGATTATCAATTGCTATATTAGGTATAGATATAATCTCGACACAGATATTATAACATCTCAGTTTCTACTGGAAGCCCATGCTAAGATCATGCAGTGGCTCGAAATCTCTTAGCGATATCCGAACGGGAATTAAAGAAAAAGGGCGTTAATTTATTTTAAGAGGCACACGATAGTTTTGCTTTTTTTTTTTAGAAGAACTTGTGTAAGGCCTTCAGGTGACCGCCGGGCAGTGCCGCGGCAAACACGTGGGGTTCTTATAGCTTGAAAAGACGCTGAAGTTGAGGTTGTTGTTTTTACGTAGTACTTTTTATCGGAAATAATGATGTATGGAATGACGGTAGGAACGGTTACGATGAGGTCTAAACACCTATTTAGAAGCAAAGACATAGGGATTCCATGGCTCAGCCGTTCTCACTATCCTGGGTTAGGAGATAACAACGAAGTGGTATATTCCTCCGAATTAGACATTGGATAGTTCCCTTCTGCAGTTCTACTTGACCTAGGTACCTACCTAGTATGTAACGAGAATATTACTACCGAACAAGTTGAGCCTATTATAAGGAAAGTCATTGGTAAAAGCTCGAAGCTCAGAAGGCGAGGCCCTGAGGGAATTGCAATTGTGGGGAGCGAGGCCAAATGAGGGTGTTCTAACCTTGGGTAAACCGTGTCAATGTAAACGTAGAAGAAGAGGCCTTGTAAGCAAAACTCAGAATCCCCATGTCAGCTTACGAAGAATAGGTGTCGGCGTGCTTAGGTCACCTAGGTACCCAGGGTGGCAGCTGAACAGAAGAGTTCTACTCTGTACCTAAATGACTTGGATATTTATGTGAATTTACCGCTTCATACCACTATAAGTAACTGCGTACCAGAATATATAGGTACCTATCTAAGTACCTACCTACCTAGGTACCTTGGGTATCCAATAAGGGTACCTACCTATGGGTACCTAGTAGGTAATATAGGTGACTTGCCTCCTTTATATTGGCTGATCCCCTACTACCATCACTGATATTTTTGCTTTTCAATGGTCTAGGCCTGGATGTCTTCCTGACCACTTTAACTTAATCATTACGAAAGGTGCCTAATATTATGCAAAAGCCTAGTACCTACCTACCTCTCACCTGCTAAGTACCTAGCCTGTTACTTCCTGGAACTCACCAAATAGGTACTAGAAATTAGGTGATCGCAGCGTCGGAATCCCAATGTCGCCGCTCTACCCAAGGTAGCATCTCATAGGCAAGTAGGGGCACAGAGTATTCAGTAGGTAGGTAGGTAGGTACTGATTCGGAGGCTTATTTAGTGGCATGTGCTTGGAGCCCGCGAAACAGGAATTGCCAATCGCGGACGCAAAGGGACTTTCCCTCCTGGAGGTCTTCTACGTTAAAGTCACCGGACAGTTGTTTTAACGAACAGCCTTATAGCGCAATTTTCCCTTTACTGCGGGAGAGCTTTGATATAAGCCAGCGATTACATACTTAGGTACAAAGGTCGATTCCCTCATCGCCGTAGAACTACACAATTGGTTTCTCAATGCTTTGAATGTTAGCTTGGAGAAGGTAAGACAGTACTAAAGGTTGTAGTTCAAAGACAGGTTTCACCAACAAATGTAGCGAGTTTAAGGTATATAGAATTAGCTGGTCCACGCAGTTAGATGCTTGACGAAGATGGCATCAAAATCATCGAGTCAGCCTAAAAAGTCCGTCAATTTGGTTATATTCTTCCAGCTCGCTTTCTTAGTATTGTAGAAATTGACCAATAATGTGTCGTCATGAACCTAGGTGAATATAAGTACTTACCAAGTACATACCTACCTAAGTAGTTTATACATAGTAAGAATTATATTATGCCTTTGTGAACCCCCCGGCCAATCTTCGACGACGTTTTTATAGGCTTAAGTTAGTGCGAATGTCCGCGATCTCGTACCAAGTCAATTCTAATAAGATCTATGAAGGTTAAAAGAAACGAGATATTATTACTAAGTAGTATTCCTTGTTTGATTAGGATTCAAATGTTGTGCATATTAGCGTTGCATGCTGAGTTCTTGGAAGCCTATCAATGTAGATGAACCTCAGGTCAGTCGTGTTTCAATGCGGGAGTTCCCGGCTTCACTTGGATTTATTGGCACGAAACAGATTTCTCCTTTGAGGGGTAAATAACTGGGTAGGTAGGTTTGATAAATGATGACCATACGGTTAAGGGACGAGGGATCTTGGTCTGATGATAGAGCTGTGGCATGAATTAGTTTGGATACCAATTTGATGGATCCGATGTGAAGAAGGAAAAAAGGGGTAAAGAATTGGTACCTACATAGTCTGCTAGTATGTAGGTAGGTAAAATTACAGGGACACAGGTACGTACTAGGTATCCTGAAGCTAAGTTCCAAGGTTGTCGATGCCACGCAACAGTGGATGAAGCTGCCACGAATGAGTTTATTTGACTTTAGTGGGGATTTGGGTTGCCTTTGGGCGCCAACGATTCCGGCCTGGCGGCCTTGACTGCCTTAATCCACTAAAATTGCCCCTCGTTTTGGCGCTAGGAATCGCCATCTCAGCATTCATGGGATCTCAAAACATTACCCCTCCCCCATCCATCGTTCCTGATTCGTGTATCGAATGTCCGTCATCTTCCGGCGGGGATCTTTGAATGCGCTTTCATCATCAACCTCTGTCTCAGTCTCGGGCTTTCCTTCTACGACTCAAGGTTCTTTTACTCCAGGTGACTACTTCCATGTCATCGCCAGACCTTAGGCAGACGTCGCGCATTTCCAAAACTTTCTTAATTTAAGATCTTGGGTTTGATTTTATTTACTTCCTCCCTTTTCTACTTTGTAGATATTGTTTCCCGTTTTTCCCGTTCATTATCTACCGTTCATCCCTTTCGCCAAGGATCCCGATCTCTCCGCTCTTCCAACAACGCCTGGACTACTTTCAGGGTTCAGAGTCGTTGATATTGACCGCTTATCCATCTACCTTGCACCTACTGACTTCGAGTCACAAGTCCTAAAGAAACAAAAAGGACGCTTCGTCCTCGTCCTCGTCATCTTCGTTATTGTGCTTCTCTGGATTCCTCTTTCCAGTTTACCGCGCATAGCCAGAATTCTAGCACACTTCAAGTACTTAGCATAGTCAATATAAGACAGAGTTCTTACAGTCTTCGTTTTTACAGCATTCAGATTACGTTTATCTGTTTATATTTCGTACATAAATCAAAATCCTCACCTCTCGCGACAGGCTACACTAGCTCATTGCAGAACAAGCGAAGTACTTGGCGCATCACTTTGCTCGCGGTGAATACCTTTTTGCTCCCAAGTTACCTATCAGACATTTCTAACCCGGTTGTACTTTAGAAAATGACATATGCTCAGGCAGATGTGCAGACCGGCGACGAGCTCGCCGCGATGTTCTCTCGAAACCTAACACTACATCCCCAACCAGTCCAGGCGACTCAAGAGACACCGAGACCTCAGCAGCCAGAACCTGAAATAACATACTCTATTTCGCAACACTATCATCATTCTGCGCATCTTGCCCACCAAGATGAGCCGCCGATTGAACATCAGCGTCCGTCGTCGGAGCCGCCGCAGACACAAGAGCCATCGGCCGAGTCTATTTTGAATAAACATGGTATCAACCATACAGGTCTTTCCGCGGCGCAGATAGAGCTTTTTAAGACTGCTGAGGACTCTCAGAAGCTTCGTCTTATCCAGCTATGGCAGATTTGCCCTCCTTCAAATACTCAGAATAACCCGGCGGTCGCTTGGACTAATACAACAGTCGAACAAGAAGAATTTTTAGCTCAACTTCGCTATGAGCGTAGATTGGCGGAAGAGGAGCAAAAGAACTCTGTCATATCAATGGACGGTACACCACTGACACCGGTTCAAACGGGAGATGGAAGATGGGTGGCTATGACTGATGTTGAGCCCTACATGATGTCTGGTTACGAAGCTTTGGCTCGACGAGAATACGAAGAATCCGCGAGACAGCAGTACGAGGAGGCTATGACAATACCTAAAGACGTATATAGTCATTTTGGTACCGCTGTTGGTGGACCTACCTACCGCCCAGCGACGGATCCTGCCTACGATAACGACTGGATAAGACGACAGCAGGCTATGGAGAACCAATACGGGGCATTTCAGCAGATGGACGGCATGGAGCTATAACTCAATCTGTATATATCTCTTAGTAAACTAGCACAGCAGATTAGCGCATTTTACTTTACTTAGGTAGATAATTGGCTTATGAAGGGGCATTGGGAATGAATGACGTGGGATGAGACGATATATCATAGCTCCGAGAAGGGATTTTAGTGGTTTAGGAGAGCACTCAGATTGGACTGCACATACATCAATTCATGTTATCATGGGACGGAGTTGTGGATTTTCCCTTCATAGCTTTTATACCTCTTCCCCTCTCATCCCCTCTCATGACTCAGTGTACGGCTAACCCTTCTGACTTCCAGTCACCCGGAGATCATGAAACTTTGCTGGAGGTATGTATACCCCATTGCCCTCCACCAAACCTTGAACTGTAGAATACACATTAATGTTCCCTTTCCTTACCCCTATTAACAACAGTAACCAAACATCCAGTCTCATTAGCAATCTCTGAATTATATCGTGTGTATGTACGCTCGCGATTCCGCCAGTCTAACCTATTATGATAGCTTCAAACAATATAATGATTAATCAAACAAAGAATGTGTTCCTGTGGTTAACTGTATTCCAATTTGATTACTTCAATACCTACTTTAGTGCAAGTTACGAAAATAGGTATCGGGAGGACTACGACCTACGTATAATACAAGAATATCGGCTTGGATGAAAACATTTCCTGCTCGTGGGTAGGTAGGTAGATGGCCAAGCACATTTAGGTAAATATACTTGGTTGTCTTTTTCGAGTGAGACCTGAAGAATGCTCGTATACGAATGTGTATGGCTAATGTATAACAGCCCGAAATAGGCCTATAATTTAGGAAGCATAAAACACATCCCTACCCGCCACCCTATAACAACACCAAACTAGAGCTTAACGAACTCATTTCATTTCTATACTGCTAGCTACGGAACCACTAAAACCCCCTCGGCGGGAGGAAACGTCACACTACGCCCCTAACCCTCTGAGAGATCAGAAACACCCAAGACTCCCCCATCTCGTCTATTTTATTCCTTTCCTTTTTGGTCCAAGACACTCAGGCCCTACCTCTTCTTGTTCCTCTTCTTGGCTTTCTGCTGCTGCGACTGGCTCCCCGTCGCCTTGGGCTTGCTGCTGGGGAGCTCCTCGACGCTCTTCTCCAGTAGCTCGAAGTCTTCAGCCGAGTCGGTGGACGGCGTTCGTTGGGCCGGAGAAGAGGAGGATGAGTCGTCGTCGATGGGGGCTTCGGTTTCGTGGACTTCCAAATCCAGGTCTGAGTCTACCTGCTCATCTAGGTTGTCGGCGGATTTAGGGGAGAGCACTTTGCCGATGGTTGCAGCATAGGCCCACTTCGGAAGCTTGAACAATGCGGTGTCGCGGATTGTGGGCTCGGGAAACTCATTGAGCTGCAGATTGTTGGTTGTTAAGTCATTTGATATTGTTCTGACTCCGTGGGGGTGGTTAGGATGAGTAACGGGATGAACTCACGTCAAGAAGGAATTCCTCCACGTTTCCGTCGGCATCTGCCTGCTCCAGGTACACATCACCAAGCGAGTCTACAACCAAGACCTTGCCATTCTCAGCCACGACACGCTTCTTCGCACCGCTCGGTCCGGATCCCTGACTCTGCGGCACAGGCGTCGCACTTCCGCTGGCTTGCTGGCCAGGGCGAGCTCTACCACGGGGCTGACGTCTGCCTTCCTTCGCGGATTCCTTGCGGGTCTCTCGCTCTTGCATACGTCGTTGCTTACGATTCATCGGCATAGGCGGGCCCTGATCATCATCGGTCGGCGGTGGGGGAGGTGGTGCCGTGACAGGCGCAGCGTCAACGCCCGGAATTCCCAGGTTGTCGCCCCAGGCAGCCTGTCGCGCGAACTTGATGTATCGCTCGACGAACTCGCGCTGCCGCTTCCAGCTCATGTACAAAGCGAGGTAGTGGAAGCCGCCGCCGCCGACAAGCAGCACGCCGAAGAGCACGGTGCCGAGACCTGGCCGGTACCGGCTGTAGTAGTACTCGGTGCCCTTCCACGTCGGAAATCCGTTCGCCATGAAGTGATCGTATCGGGCGCGGCCGCTGCCCCGCAGGATGTTGGCGATGATGGATAGGCGTGCTTGTCGGTCTCCGGCTAGTTTGACGGCGGCCTTGATCTCGGACGGGGTGGGGGGTTTCGTCACTTTTACGCCGGGCTTTTTGCCTTTAGTCCCCCCTTTTCCGGACTTGGAGGCTTGTCGGGCGCGCTCGGCGGTCAACTGCTGTTTAACTTTGTCCGGATGTAAGGATCGTGATTTCTTCCGATATGCTTTGTTGATCTCATCTTGGGTCGCGCGAGAGGTTACACCGAGGAAGTCGTAGAAGGTTACGTCGGGACCCTCATACTGGGTAAGCTCGTCGCGGAGGCGGAAGATCTCGCGGTCTAGAGAGGGTAGCTACGGTTAATACATGTGATGAAAGAGATGGTAGAGTATATGGCTGTGAGATTGTGCTGGAGAGATCAACACATGCCTTCTTTCGTCCACGCGGAAGTGAGCGGTGTGAGGACGGCCAGGAGGCCGACGGAGAGGATGGAAAACCTCATCGTCGCATACGATTACGTAGATCGGAGTTTGTACTCCGGACTAGAAGAGGAACAAAAGAAGCTTTATCAAAATATGTATATGGGTTAGAGACAATAGATATTAAATACTTTTTAAGACAATCAACCAGAGGTTAGATGCCGAGAGGGCACAACTAGCCGTAGTAAGTCCTTCAATGCATCAATGATGATGTGTTGTAGTACGAGAATACAAGATGGGATTTCTTGGTTGCTGATAAATTTCTAGGACGGAGATTTTTTTTTCTTTTTTTGGAGCTTCGTTGTTTCTCAAACCGTGTCCGTGTCAATTGCCAGGTGTCGACATTAGAAGTGGGGGTCAAGCTGCACGTAAACGGTTATAGTTGGATTTTCGAGATTGCTTACGGCTTCCTTTACGGGGTCTGCGGAATAATTGCGGAATAAGCGCACCTTACGCACTTGAAAGAATAACCGTAAGTGGATTTTTCAGTCCGTAACGTACGCCCTCCGCATCTAGAACGGTCATTGTGTGGGGTTTTAGTCTCACGCTAATACGTCGCGTACGTCTAACACTAAAATTCAAGGCTAGTCACCGAGGGATTTATAGTTATTCCCATGAAATAATCTCACCAATTATCGCAAACACTATCATTTGCAATGGAAGGCTCGGTATTAGGTCAGCGAATATGTGGATATATTGCAGAAAGACGAAGATATTTAAACATCTAAATATCTCCTAGGTGACTGAGTACTAGGTACTTATCTATATCTTTCCACGTTGCTGGCCTAACTTCATAACTCAATCGAATTAATGTCAAGCTGTCGCCTCACTGCGTCTTACTTTTACCTCGGTGAAGTTTGGTGGTGGTTTCTCCAAATTGGCAACCTGCCATGCAATGGGGCATGGATTTACTCGGAGCTATTAACCATATCATCGACGACGCGTCTTAATACCCTAGGTCCTATTGGTAAGGCGCACGTTCAGCTACATCAATCGTTGGTCCAGAAGGGTCGTCGTTACCTGGAGAATAAGTACCGAAGTGCGGGGAGGACCAATTCGGAAACGCCTTGTCAGTAACAGGTAAAATGCGAAGATCGTGTCGCCTCTACGCGGTAAGCTCAATATACCTCCACACAGGGATATATCGTAAAAGTTGGGGTAGCTCAGTGTCTTTAAATAACCGATACGCCGTGGCCTTGGGTATCTAACCAAGTAGTGGTCTTGCTAAGCATTTCTCTTAGTTTGCGATGATATATCTGTCTTGCGTCTTGGTTTGGGATACGTGAACATGGAGGCCGGTGCGAAGATACCTGAAACATCGCTCTGGGCGAATCGAAAATGCTTACTCATCTGCGCTATCGTTGCGATAGCAAATATGCAGTATGGGCTTGACTCAGCTGCTATAGGGTCCTTACAGGCGATGCCAGGGTTTCTAGAAGTGTTTGGTTATAAGGATCCCAGCCAGCCAAGTGGCTATGCGATTGAGGCAAGTTTATCCTACTTCGATCATTTACTCTTCGTCATAATAACCAAGATATGCAGGGGACTTTTCAGCGACTGATCGGATCACTCCTAACATTAGGCGCTTTCCTATCCTCGCTCGTTGCCGGGGCGTTTGCCCACTTCTTCGGCCGGAAGGTTGCTTTGTGGCTTGCATGTGTCCTGAACGCTGTTGCGTGTATTATACAGATTTCTACAACAGACAAAGCCGCTGTCTATGTTGGCCGACTCGTCCTCGGCTTGGCCAATGGCTTCCTAGTAACGTTCTCAAACATTTATGGTATGTACAATTATATCTCACGCAAACTTCATATTGTCATCCCTTCAGTTAACTAATCTTTCTCGTAGTATGTGTGTGACATACCCAATAAATTTCCCCTCTATCAATTCCCAAGATGACCTTTAGGTTGATCTTCACGTGTTGACAAAGAGTAGACTGCCGAAGCAGCTCCAGCCCACCTCCGTGCCGTTATGGTAGCTCTCTTCTCGGAGTGGGTCAATATTGGAAGTATCATAGGGGCCGCAGTAACCAACGTTACCAAAAATCGGTTAGATAAAGCTTCGTACCAGATCCCGCTTGGAACCCTTTTCATCGTCCCGGCATTTCTGGCTGTCGGGCTTTTCTTCGTTCCCGAGTCGCCTCGTTATTTGCTGTATAAAGGGAAAAGCGAGGCGGCAAGGCGATCACTCAGAAGCCTAAGAGGTGATTCATTATCTCCCGAAGGTTTTGAGCTTGAATGGGTTGAAATGGTCAAAGGAATCGAGGAAGAAAAGCATACAGCTAATACAATAGGACCGCTGGACATGTTTAAAGGTATCGTTTGACTTTTCCTACTCCTTGTTCCGAATAAACCACTTACAGAAGAAACATAGGAACTGAACTGAGACGGACACTTTTGTGTTATGGTGTCATTGCCACTCAGACTGGAGCCGGCTCATGGTTTATCATCAGCTATTCAACTTATTTTATGATCGTTGCAGGACTAACTGTCGACGACGCCTTCAAGTTTTCGGTCATGAACACCTGTTTAGGCTTCATTGGCGTCAACTGTGGGATGTATCTGATGCGCCATGTCATGGGTAGGAGAACGGTTTTAATGACAGGAGCTGTCACTCAAGGTTTTGCAATGCTTGGAATGGCCGTTTCGGCAACCGTTGCCTACGGTACAGTCTCAGCCCGCAATTGTGTCATTGCCTTTACTGCCCTCTACCAATTTTCCTATAATGCGTTTGTTGGCGATGCCACATATCCAACAGCGACGGAAATGGTAAGCACAAGATTGAGGTCATGGTCTGTAGGGTCAGCTATTAGTTTGGGATATTTCCTCGCTTGGCTTACGGGATTCTGCTCTCCATACTTCATCAATCCGGAAGATCTCAACTGGGTACGTAGCACTACTTTTGATAAAACTTCCACCATATTGCGAAACAGCTGCGCTAACAGGGGTTTAACAGGGAGCTAAGTATGCATATATATGGGCTGGCTCGAATCTATGCTGCTTGGTCTTTTTCTTCTTATGTGTCCCGGAGACTAAAGGGAGAACACTGGAGGAAATTGATGAACTCTTCGCAAACTGTGTTTCGGTCCGCAACTTCAAGACTTTTGAAACAACAATTGCTACCGAAGCTTTGAAAGACGTTCAAAGACGTATTCCAGAATCGGAGAAGTTGGCTACCGTTGAGCACGTCGACGGGATATGACTCCAGGATGGATTGGCAGCATGAGAGAATACCTATGTGAGATATATATCTAGAAGGAGGTACATTCATGGATATTTTAACCACGAATGAAAGATCTGACTGAGACAACATACCATGTTCACTACTCTCTAAAGTGTGGGGTTCTTAATAAGAATCTAATAGATACCTATCTAGTAGGTATATACAGCTTTTCCACTCATGGAGACTTGTTCCAGCCCCGCCTGTGATATGGTGAAATCAATATAAAGAGCCACCTACTGGGGCCTAACTCCTGGAATGTGACGAGTAACTTAAATCCGCACTATATGCGACTTTCGGGGTTGAGAGGCGATTGCAGAACTAGGACGGATTTAGTTTCAGTGGATCTAACCTCAATAAATTAGGAGTTGTGCTATCCCATGAAGGTCTATGCCAATGTTTTGGGTAGCATTATCTGGTAGATTGCATTCGCATTGCATAACTAACTGATACTGAGTAGATAGGTGCCTATAGTTTTTGAGGGACATGTCACTATCCCCCCTGTTCGCGACTAAGTTGCCCAGGTGTATGAGGTAATAAAGACCGAAAAGGGCACGAGGGCGATCCGACGGTATATGACTTATACCGACCGTGCTGACAATTACGTATGACCAGGCTCCCGGGCAATTGTACATTAATAAGCCAGGTTAGGACTGCACAATATAAACACGATTGAGAGGGGGTGAAGTAAACCTGAATCTCAATCCTAGATTCGCACAAAGATAAGACATCATTATTAGTACCTAAACAAATAAGATCGATCATGACGAAGGCTCCGGATCTGAACATCCCCGCTTCGACGTCCATCGTCGATGTCTCCATCATAAACACAGAGCAGACCATTCGCGGCCTTCATCCTGGGCGGTTCATCTCTCCAGCAATCCCTGGGCACGATTATTTGGGAGCGCCGATTTACTCCTTTCTTATCAAGCATCCAGTTCTAAATCGATCCATTGTCTTTGATCTCGGTCTGAGGAAAGATATTTGGAATTGGCCACCCGTTCTTGTGGAGGAATTCAAGAACGCTAATGTCAACATTATCGTACCTAAGCATGTCCGAGAAATCTTAGATGATAATGGCGTCGACACCAAGAGCCTAGAAGCTGTGGTATGGTCCCATGCGCATCTGGACCACACCGGAGACCCGACAACCTTCGAGCCTCATACGAAGCTGATCGTGGGACCTGGAGTCAAAGCGAAAGTCTTCCCAGGATATCCGGCGAACCCAAAGTCCAGGTTCCTCCTAGAGGCCGATTACGCGGGCCGAGAAGTTCAGGAATTGGAATTCGAGAATTCCAAGATTAAGATAGGGAAGTTTCCTGCTCTCGACTATTTTGGCGACGGGTCATTCTACTTCCTCGATTCTCCGGGACATTGCATCGGCCACATATGTGGCCTCGCGCGCGTGACGAGCAATCCGGATAGTTTCATCTTAATGGGGGGCGACATCATTCACCACGGAGGTGAGCTCAGACCACATCAGTTCCACCCACTACCAGATCAGATATTGCCTCATCCTTTCAACCCGCTGGCCCCAACGCCGTGCCCTGGCGAAATCTTCGAGAAGATCCTGCGCGATGGCAAAGAACAGCCATTCTATGTTCCTTCTGGCACCTCGCCGAACGGCCAGCCAACCGTGCACGAAGACGTAGCAGAGGCAATTGAAAGCATCAAGAAGCTCCAAGAGGTCGATGCGTATGACAACATCCTCATCGTTCCGGCTCACGAACAATATTTGCTAGGCGTGGCGGAGTTCTTCCCTAAACCCGCGAACGACTTCATGAAGAAAGGCTGGGTCAAGAAAGTGAGATGGGGTTTTCTAGCGGACTTCGCTAAAGCTGTTGGCTATGAGGGTAAAGTGGAGGCCGCAGGTGACTATGGTCCGCTTCCTCAAGGCGAGTATGAAAATAAGTTGCAAAGTGCTGGGAAGTAGTGGTTATGTAAAGTTGTTCAGTTGGAATAGGCAACGTCGGAAGTTTTCATCTCACATGCCCAACAAGGTACTCGCTACAAGTGACAGCCGTCCTTAGAGGTCCTAGAAGTAACGCCTATAAGATCCAATACAGCGAATTAAGACATTCCCCTTGTATTCTCGTTTCACAAACTTGATGCATGTTTTACTACCCATGTACCCATGTACCCATGTAAGGGAAAATGGGTGTCTTAGACAATTCTGCCTTTTCAAGCCACCATAGCGCCACTTACGTCGTTCTTTTTCGCGTCGCTACCTAGGCCCCTAGTAATTTAGAGAGTCGTCATACGCTGTGCTGATGCTAATACACCTGGAGGTGCGGGTAAATTTACAATGAGTACGATGTCTCGGAAGCTAGCAAATCAAGGTACCTAGATTTAGGATTAGTGGATAGATGTAAGCACCTGGCAGTAGGCACCCAGTACCTATGAATCGTTGCAGCATCTTGACTCCCCATCTACTATGTAGTAATTTCGAAAGTCTGGTTCAAAATCCGGTCGAGAAAATAGAAGGTACGGAGCCGTGGTGACCGTCTAGGCGGTCCTTTCCTCCCGTACTTCACGACCTCTGCAAACCAAATATTTCAGTAGGCAGTCGCGACAAGCCCTATTAGCCAGACTATCTCTTGATTAAAGCCCGAGTGCTATAATACTGGGGTCTTCACCTTTAACTGCAGTGCCCACTTTTACCCCTTTTCTTCGTTACCATTGAAATAATGATGTGTTGCCAAACTTCAAGACTTACATGATATTACCTCGTCAAAGACTCCCCGGTGTGGGCGAAATATCGCGAGAAAACGCTAATGAGATGTTAACAGCGAATACTACCATTATCATTATATGTGAACTTCTGCTCTCCTCATATTTCCTACCTATCCTATTCCTTCCTTAGCCCCTAGACTTGAAGCCGCCCTCCAGAATCACCCAGTTCAATCACAACAAGTGGTCTATCTTTAGCCTAAGCAGCGGTCACTCAAGTATGTAAACAGAAATTGGACAAAGTCCCTGCATGGTGACGTAGTCTAAGGTACCTAGCGAAGATGCTTTTCTTGTTTGTTTCTGGTTGGCTCTAATAGGGTACTGGGCATGAGAGTCTTTGTGAGGAAGAATTACGTCAAGCATGAGCCTCACCGGGTTATATACGCCTTTCACATGACCTACCTTTTGCAGTTATTGTCATCTTCGCCGTCTATTCCTTCACCTAAGCCTGCATCAGGACTTCTACTAGACGCGCAACGTAGCATAAAATATAAGCGTTGAAAGGCGGCTCTCGTAACTACTAGGTACCTAGGCTACTGAGTGGCATCATTATGCTAGTATGCAGCACGCAAGGCCAATATGACGGCTATGATGCACAGCCGGTTTAGATATTTCGACGACTCCATAGCCATCCAAGAAAATCCGCGCCGTCGCGTTGACTGAGACGCCCATTTCCGCTAGCAGCTCGACCGCCAAGTCCTCGCGCCTCACCGGCTGCTCTCAAAGCCAGCGGAAGCTACGGAATGCCCGGTTCTGCCCGCTGACGCTCCCTTAAGTTAAACCTTAATGTATCTTTGGGAGCAGAAGTCCTAAGAAACCTTAGGGATCAATGATAGCTTAAAAACTAGGGCTGGAATTCTCGGTGAAGGCATTGGTTCTTATGATGCAGATAGCAGGGAAAAGAGAAGGAGGTTGAATAAGCTACTCGTCGACCGGCGTTGCTTTAGCGTCTCATTATCGGGAGTATCTATCCGATAATGAAGCAGCTGCGTCTGCGGCTCGGCACGGTTACTCGTTTAGTAGGGATTAGTGACGTGTCAAGCCGGAGATACTACCCCTACGTATGTCAGAACGTCGAAACGAGTCTTTGATATGGGGTTTGGTGGGGCAACGTTGACTTCATACTATGTAAAGACTTCCAAGGGTACTAGGCAATCTTCCTAAGATTTGGTGGAGGCAGATGAATTAGTGTCAAGGTATATGCCGTGGGAAATTATTAAGAAAATCACCGACGAAATTGGGGCCAGAGTGGACTCGACGTCTATATTTGCTATTTTGTTGCATGCCTAGGACCTAGGTTATTCTAGGAGCGACTTTGCCTCCTAAGAAAATCTTTTAAACACACTTTATAGTAGCACCGTTACGTAGTGGTATATCCCGCGCCCTTAACCCAGATATCGACTTTGGCTTTGATGTTTTTAGAGGGAAAACGTGATCATTGGTACAGTGCACCAAGATTATTCACATCACCTAATTCATGAGGCATCGGATGCGGCATCCCTGGCCAAACCGCTTGATATTGGTCAAGGTTCGATGTAGATTGGTCGGGGTGCCCGCCAACTAACCCTGTCGTCGATGGATCCATGGTTAAGTCAAATTGAGGCACCGTCATATTCCCTGTCATCGCGTTGACCATATAAGAGAAGTCGGCGCCCATGCCCGGAGCCCATTGTCCTTCAAAGCTCGCAAACCCTTTCTGGACATTTGGGTCTATCTGCACTGGGTTTCGAGGCTCATGCTTTCCTTGAGCGATAATACCCATTATCGAAGATTTAATGCGCTCGAATACGTCGCGATATTTCCTAGCCGACGGGTAGCGCTCCGTGACGATATATAGGAGAATTTGACAATCCGTTAGCGGGCCTTCGACACTGATAAAGTTCATAGGAGCAAGCCATGCACAGTATATCAGGGTTAGGCCTATCGCGTGTTAGTAAGTACCCAGGCTGAATGGTATTAGGTAGGTGATATTTCAAGCGAAGATCACTTACCTGCCAAAAAAACAGATTGTATCGACAGCGCCGAGAAACCAATCGGGAAGGTTTGGTGCAGCTTTCGATAATCTGTGATGATGCCTATGCAGGCATCGGCGGTAAGTTTTAAATAATGCATATTTACCGGGTTCTTAGCCAACTGCGGATATAATAAGAAGCGGACGCAACGGTAATAGTGAAGCGTGTACAACTCGGCGCCCTCGAAGGGATTCTCTTGTTTGTGAACGTAGTGGGTTGTCTCGAAAGGTATGGCGTCCCTCCAGGCATTTAGTCTGTTGAGGAATTCGCCTATAGTGGCATCCGAGACATCGTTTGGTCTATCGACTCTGTAAACGTTATGTTGGATCTCCGACTCTATTCGCTTAAGTCGGGTCCGGTGGATGAAGGATGTTAACGTGCTAGAAGGGCAAACCGGGATATCGCTGGCACGCATGGCTGCCTGGCGAATGACCTCGTTGTCTAGTGTGTCCTCATTAATATCAAGGGGCAGCTCCGCATCGATATCATGATCCGATATGCTAGGGGGACGCCCCACGGCGATAGAAATATCGCGATCGAGGAAATATGCGGTCCAAAACCGTCGCTTATCCATCTCGCCTTCAACGCCAGGTTGTTGCCTCCGGGGTCTGCGATGTAACCCTAATTCTATACATAATCTCATAGCGGCTCCCACGTAGGTCCAGGCTCCAGGATCCTTAGGGGCTCTCGTGCAGTATAAAGCCATAAGCAGTAAGTAATTCACCGTACGACCATCCCGAAGGCGGAGCATAGATTCCATCTCCTCGAAAGCGAATTCGTAATGTTGGTCACTAAAAAAGTGCCCCATTTCGCCTGCTGACTCTAGCCACCTACCACTCACGGCGTATATCAAGTGTAATATAGTTTGTTCGTATTCGTCTGTCAGGTGATCCCGGTTGTTGTGAAGCCTCACCACTTCCGTTGAGTGCAACATAGGATATCTTGTGCAAATGTGCCGAAAGTAGCCATGCAAGAGCCTTCCGGCAACCTGAGGACTCAGAAAGGGAACACCAATCATATCACCGGCATTTGACGTATAGATGGATTTTGGTGCCGGATCATCCTCTCCTTGAGCGGATTGATCCTCATGCATACCTGGAACTGATGCCTTCTGGCTGGTCACGAAGGAACTGAGTACCCGTCCTATGGTAATATTTGATGAAGCTCCCACATAGTGACCGGAAGCTGAAAGCGATAGGTCCCGAACAGCGAGTAGAACATCATTGGTTTCCTCTTCGTCATTCCGTTGGGTCTGTTCGGGTATTAAGGTTGGTACCTGTCCCTGACCCGACTGGCCAACCGGTAGCATTGCTACATTCTGCGAAGATGTCGATTGCCCCAAGCGTCCTAGTTGGCTAGTACCAACATTAGGATGACCTAGCGCAGAGAGATATGTCTCTAGTTCAGCAATGCGATGCTCGAGCGCTTTGATATAAATCTTCTTTTCTCCAGCTGCCGGCACAAGTGGAACGATATACACTAATGGTAGAATTATGTTTAGCATATATAAGAGCGTAAAGTTCACCATACGGATAGGAGTTACCTACCGCACTTTAAGGATAGGCGAGCACATGATCCGCAGGCTGGCCGTTGGCCATCGCACTATGGACACGAGCGTATTAGATGAGGCTTATTTGCAACGTGCAACATGACATGTATACCGACACCATAGCAATGCCATTATGATTAACACACCTTTTGCTTTCTAGTTTTACACCTTTAAAATGTTTGATAATTAATAATTCATTCGGACAGACATGTATGGTATGGGTATGAGCTGATCTCACCTTTGGCACGCTAAAGCGACACGTTCTCGTTTGGCAGGCTTACGCTGCGCTGCTGACTTGTTGTCCGGAGGCGGGGCAGGCGGTGAAGTGCCTTGACCAGAGCCGGTCGCGTCCGGTGAAGAGCCAGAGTCCAGATGAGACATTGGTAATGATCTCTGTCAGATGCAGGGGTTTCGGTAAAGGCTTTCCTAAGAGGCGACGGACTATGATAGCGTCGGAAGCGAGCGGGCCAGGTGGGTGCGACGAGGCGCGACGACGGTGCGGTAGTTCCGCGAATTCGGTGACCTAACCGATATTGTCCACTCGAAATGAGACCGGCGTGCTAGGAATCTTCCGAGCTCAGCTCGATCTGTCTGTGAGTATGGATATTTCCATCAGAGTTCAGACCAGCCTCGGAACGAGGCAAGCGAAAAAAGCATGCGTGAGCGGCGTCTATGTAGGTATGTACAAGAACAGCCGGCGCCAAACTGTCTGAAACCGCAGTTACTGTCTCCGAAGGCTTCTTAGTTCCGAAAACCGCAAAGTCCTCTGTAATCAGGAGATTAGTCAGTTCTGATAGCCAACGAGCATGGCCAATGTGGCGTAAATAATGACTGGTCACAAAAAAGAAAAAAAGGTAACCCTAAGACCACGGTTCAACTTACCTGTAGATGCGGGAGTGTCGAATCCGATGGGGCTGGGCGGGCGGGGGACTAGGGAGTATCTAATAGTCTTCAATACTGACGATATGTATATAAATCCTAATGATCCCGTTTAGGGAGTTCTCGCAACGATATTTCTTAGAAAGGATCTATCCTCGGTTCAAAAAAAGTGTATTGGATCCTTCTTAGTGACTACCTAATAGGTAGTGGTTGATGATTGGCGGTGTGGTGGTCGTCGTTCGCCTGCTTACCACTCGCTCAACGATAAGTATATAATAACAAAAATGTTGTCAACATGTGTTACAGAGAAGCTTACGTACATGAAGCAAGTCGCTGGAGCAGCAGCAGTATAAATTTCTTCTCATGTTAGAAGAGGAGCGATCAATGTCGTGACCGGACTGCCGGAGTGATTGAGGAATATTGACAGACCGAGCCCTGGAGCCGTGTGGGCGGATAACCCACAGGCTGCCCAAGTCCAGGTGGTGCTTAGAGGAGCGAGCACTGCTACCTGGAGATGAGCCGTGCGCCAGAAAACACTGGAACCAGTTCGATAGTCCCTGCACAGGCTGTAGCCGACGGCATATCCCAACGACTAAAAAGGAAACTTTCCTATCCAGTCCCGACTTCGTTCCTCACCAGTTCCAAAGCCCTAGCACTAGTTCAGTTAGTCTTCCTCATGAGAATTTAAAGCAGCTTGAGAATATGTATGTATGCCGATCTGAATACATATCCCACTAATAAATTTGCCTAAGGTCGAAGTGAGAGTCTGAAAATATTAGGTACCTGCTGCACGCGTGCATAGAATGCCTTGCGTGTCAAAAATAGGTATCATAGCAGCATCCTCTCCATATCCACCTTCTATTTTCTACGCATATCGTTTCGACTAAATCCGGCACCGAAGGATTATCTGCTCCTCAGTACCAGTACGGTACTTGCTCCTTGGTAATGTCAAAACGTATACAATACCACTTGCCGATGATGTACCATGGTAGATGACATGATTCCATATCTACATTGAGATGCTGCTGAATTTAGCGCTGTTTTTACTGCTAGACCAAACAAAAAGAAAAGCCGCATGTCTCACTTACCTGGCGTGTCTCACTACCTGGCAGCCCGTCGTCCTGGGTTCCCCGCAAGAAGCCCTGCATAACAACCCCCACGGAATCCCTATGTATATCTGCAGTATCATGATATATACCGATTGGACTTGATCCTTCATTCAGGGTATATATCATCGTTCGTCTGGAATGGAGAACCGAGTGCTTTCTTAAGCCATTGGTCTAGTTATCACACTACTCATACTACCCCCCTTACAGCATAGACTACGCCGGAATTTGAACTTCCTGCGTCGAGACTCAAGCCACAATGGAGCGATGTGTGCTAGGTAGTTGCGGCTCGTCCAGAGAGGACCGCCAATGTCGCACGCATGGGCCGACCACTTCGTATCCCCGTTACCTTGACGTACGTATAATATAGACGTGTTTGCTTTGAATTTGATCGATTCCGCAGCCCTACCTTGATTATTATACATATCTAGAATCTCCAATTGAGTCTTGAGTCTCGTGGCTTACGGGACCACCCCATCGGAAGCTGTCTCCCGTTAGTCACAGTGAATAAGTGCCTTTGCGCGGCCGAACGCACTAATACAGCGCATTCCCGTTTGCCGGGTTATCCTGCAAATTGCGAATGTGCCACTGAGTCGCTGTGCGATTCGGCTTCGGTTGCACTTTCGGAGTGTCTTTCCCTTCAATGGCATGATGCCGATGGCTACCCTATGTTGCTTTTCGGTATCTGGCCCGACTCCTCAAGTCGGGAAAGATATTCTCTAGGCGAGCCCGAGTCTCTAGGAGCCCTACCACAACGAACAAACCTCCTTTATAGGGCAAGTAACGACAATTCAAAATCACAAGGAACTTTTGCGAACTCATTGAACTTGACGGCTTCGGCACGAACTTTCTCATTGGTTCTTTTAGCATTTGCATTTGCATCGTGTTAGGGATACGAATATCCGGGAGTCGGTCGAATCACTCTTGGAGTTATTGCATCATATAAGGTGTTCCCGGGGCATTCTTTTCTTTGTTAAAATATAAGTTCCAAGATTCATATCAAACATTTTACGGCGCACGACAGATAAAGGACTATCAAATTAGAGAATGGGGTCATCACATCAGAACAATCCGACAATCGCCATCATTGGTGCTGGTATCGGCGGTTTAGCCCTCGCCATCGGCCTCATCAAGCGCAATGTACCTGTCACCGTCTACGATGCAGCTGATCAATTTTCCACCGTGGGAGCTGGAATTGGTTTAGGCCCTAACGCTTTGAATGCTATGGATTTGGTAGATAATGTCTTCCGAGAAAAATACGATGAGGTGAAGACACAAAACGAGAAGTCCGAATTTGAACACAGCATTTTCGACGCATTATACGCTGAAGAGGGGTTCGGCGAAAAGCGGGGATGGACTCGAGGTCTTGTCGGCGCCCCTTACTTCACACGAAGCAGCGCTCACCGCAAGGACTTATTGGAGATCATGGAGAGCTTCATCCCCGAAGGATCCGTTAAATTCAAGAAGCGCGCGGTATCATTCGAACAAGTGGGAAGGAAAGTGCACATAAAGTTCGAAGATGGTACATCGGAGACGGTCGATACTGTCATCGGCTGTGATGGAGTGAAAGGGCTTACCCGCCGAGCTGTCCTAGGTGAGATTGCGCCGGAGGAAGTTTCACCAACTTTCATGGGCATGTATATCTACCGAGGTATCGTCCCAATGATACAAGCAAAAGAGATTCTCGGGACACATGCTGGAGATGCCAAATTTTTCATGGCGAAGGGGAAAGCTTTAGCCGCTTATCCAATATCTCGTGGACAAGCAATGAACCTCGTATTCTTCGTAACGGATGATAAGCCTTGGACCAGCGGAGACAGTGCAATATCCTGCACGAAGGAGGAGATGGTTGAAGATCTGAAAGGGTTCGATCCTAAACTACTGAAGCTCCTAGATTATTGTAGACCTCTTAAGTGGCCGACATGGCATCATCCACAGACATCTACATACTATAACGGAAGGATTTGCTTACTGGGTGACGTTGCGCACGCCAGCAGCTCCCACCAGGCTGCTGGAGCCGGCCAGGGACTAGAAGATGCGGCTCTGCTTGCTCACCTCCTCACTCTGATCAAAACACCCGACGAACTCGAAACCGCTTTCCAAGTATACGACGATATCAGACGACCGCGAGCTCAGAAGGTCGTTCGCACAAGCTTTGAAGCAGGACTTATCTACACATGGCAACATCCAGAAATCGGGGATAACATGGAAGCCATTAAGGAGAACGCGAATCAGAGACTGCATTGGATTTGGCAACACGACCTCAAAGCGGACATCCAGAAAGCCGAGGACGATTTCTATAGGTTAGTACCAGAGCCTCAAACCAGATCACGCCATGATAACACGACAAAGGCTGCGCCAACGATAGAATTCGACGAGCTGCGCACCCCCAACATCGTTAATTGTACGTAAAAAAGCCACATGCGATCATTTTGAATATTTCATGAGCTAATTATCTCCTGTGTCTACGTAGTCACTCTCGGGGTAACGTCTTAGATTGGTTATTCATGAATGTTACCTTACATTATACCCCAACACACATTAGCATACACCAATAATATTATAATATTATAATATTTCAGAAACATTCTATGCAGTAGTAGTTCTCTCCACCACGTCTTTTGCCCCTTCCAAGGTTTCGATCCGCAAACATCCGTGAGAATGCAACTATTCCGTGCCCCTCCTTTCAGTCATATGCCCAAGCAAGCAGCCAAGTCGTAGGTTTACAGTTCTAACCACATGCGGCGTACCCGAACCTATGCACCTTGTGCCACACGGGTGCGGCACGCAAGACAGATATAAGATGATGACGAACCAACAGCACATACTTAATTTGGCAATGTGGAGAAGTACTATGGCAAAGTAAGTACTTCGGTAGTAGACTAAGTAGGTAATGATTGCAAGTTATTTGAAGATCACTGGACCAGAGGTGTTCATGAAACAGCAGTTCCAACGGGAGCCCCTACGTCAAACAGGTCGAAGCAATTGCTCATATGTACATCTCAAGGATTATCGCAATGGCTACACTAAAGATCATCTGCGTAGTAGCTATTCGGAATTGTTTCATTGTTACCTGGACCCTGGGTGCTCACTGGTTAAGTCGTACCTGGTGGTGTAAAAGGGGTCATAATCTTGGCATATCCGCTGCGCTGGAACGCATAAGACATGATTACCCAATCCCAATCCGGCTACTTATCAGAGCCTGTATCGATGATTAAAATGTGCGGGATAGCAGTAAGTTGAGTAACTTTGGGACCTAAGAATCCCAAATCGGACCGTGGCTCTTATTAGTTTTAGTATAGGTATGTCAGCATGTCTTAACCTGATTAACGGCTGAGATTTTGGCTTGTGTATAGTATCTTGGGGGGGTTTCACAGAGGTTTACTCGCCGGCTTATAAGATTGAAAGATATTCCCTTTTCCCCGACGCGAGATGGTCAATTGTTCTAACTTGGATGCTTCCGGGATAGTGATACGATGTGAGTACCTAATCTCTGATCTTCGGGATTCACTATGCCCCCACGTGGCTTTTCCTATGTATTGTCGATGGTAACAAACATTGACTACCTAAGCTACTAGGTAGGTACCTTAGGTATGAACTTATGGTCACTAAAGATTCGCCACGCGATCCTGCTATCCGTCAATGGCGTAGGTTGCTTTTTCTGGGGAAATTATCAGAGTTATCGAATCTAAGCCGAGTTAACTTTAGAAACGGCGCAGTTTAGGAGCGTATCGATTTAATGTGGGGGTGAATCCAGACTTAGGGGGAGCTCGTGGTTATTAACAGGGATAAGTGACAAAACAATACCAAGATTAGGGGGAAATATGCGTGCATATATGGATTTAATATGTAAATGAAAATACTGCGTATTCATTTCAAATTACACGAAGTTTGGTTCTCAACTTTTCGAAGTTCTAATAAAAAGAGAAAATGCCGACATGCCTCCCGTTTGGGAGCATTGTGCCCTAACACGAATGAGGATATGAGATGATGGGAGGAAAGATTAGTCTATGCAGCCTATCTTCCATTAGGCATAGCCCTAATCCTCACGACCCTTGGCGTATTTAAGAATACAATGCCTACTATTACCTTACCACTACCTACCACTACGCTACAGAACGAACTTACCTTATCTAGGTAGTTGATGGGCAAGATGCGATCGTCTGTACCATGCAACCCATGTAGACACGCACACGCCATTAGAACTAAAGTTGATCAATACCGGATTGACATGCAGAAAGCCGAGTGGTCTGATTTGCTGAACGAAAATATCGCGCGGGTTATGGTCGACGTCGGACTGGTCGGGATGAGGTTAATTCACCGAGATGACAGGGGAAATATGACTGGTAATATGGATGTACTATGTATCTTATGAACAATGATTTCTACTTCTAGCTGGTTAGGGAAGTAATATCGTTATTATTCTTCGACCTTTCATTCTTTTTCTTTTCTTTTTCGATTCTCGTCGCACGCGAGCCCCGCGGCTTTTAGGCCGGTGTTCTACTTACCTACAGTGCCTCTACGGACGGTTTCACTAATTGTACGCATCATCACTTCAAGCGACGCCAGTTCCCGACAGCTACGACGACGACAACGATGGGCGAGTTCCCGAAATCCGTTCCGCAGGAGGAGGAGTTGAAGTTGGAGGAGAAGAGCGATGGCCCATCTAGTAGCAGCTTTAGCGACCTACCAAGTATCTCGACCGAAGAAGAGCAGAAACTAGACCGTGCAATTCTATGGAAGAGAGATCTGGTTATTGTGCCAATCATGGGAGTCCTATATATGGTGTTATTTCTGGATCGAACGAATATCGCAAACGCGCGAGCATTGGGCATTGGAAAGCCTGATGGCTTAGAAGGGGCTCTTCATATGCCGTCCAACGGCTACAATACGGCGTTATGGATATTCTACATTCCCTTCGTGTTGGCTGAAGTCCCGGCAAACTTGATTCTTAACGTGAACAAGATTCGTCCTGGTATCTGGCTAGGTGGCCAAATGTTCCTCTTAGGTTTGTCCAACTTGAAGACACTTTCTTGGCCGATGAGGTTAAGTAACCATCGTGATTTGCTCAATGCTAACAAGTTCCTAGGTATTCTAGGTATGTGCCAGGGTCTAACTAAGAGTTATGGCGGACTGCTCGCGGTTCGCTTTCTCTTAGGAATCTTCGAAGCTGCCCTCCCGGCCGGTGCGACTTATATGATATCGATGTATTACACTAGACGCGAGGCGGCCGTCCGATTCGCTTGGTTCTTCAACTTTGCTCTTGCAGGACCGCTATTCTCAGGTCTGTTAGCATATGCAATTCAGAATATCAATGGTGCGGGAGGTTATCAGGGATGGCGCTGGATATTTATCATCGAAGGCCTAGTGACGGTTTTCATATCCGTCTTTGTCATCTGGTTGTGCCCCAATTTCCCCCACCACGCCCAGTCGTGGTTCTTAACGGCGCAAGAACGTGATCGCCTCATGTACCAGCTTGAGGTCTCTCGCGGCGCTGAGAGCAAGGGTTCGGCCGCTGACAACGTTCCTATTTGGAAAGTCCTGACCGACTGGAGGATCCACCTCCTGACCATGTGTTTCTTCTGTTGCGACGTCACGGCATCTTCGATAGCCTCCTTTGCGCCCACTATATTGACCGAACTCGGGTATGTCACGACTATCGCTCAGCTTATGACGATGCCGGTTTGGGGTGCAGGCATCGTATCAACCTTTATCATCACGTGGCTTTCGTCGCGCCTCAATTTCCGTACACCCTTCCTTCTCTTCGCCATCTGCCTACAGCTAATTGGTTGGGCCGTCATGGTAAGATACGTTGAAGCAGCTGGAATACGGTATATGTCACTGTTCTTCATGTCGGCTGGTACTTTCCCACAGATGTCGATTCTCATGGGCTGGCTCAGCGCCAATCTGCGTGGTCGCAAATACCTGGCTGTTGGCATGGCCTGGATGGTTGGTTTCGGTAACTGTGCCAATTTTATCAGCTCGAATGTCTTCATTACTACCGAGCGTCCACGATATCCGACAGGTTCGCACACAGGCCTTGCGTTTACAATACTGGGCTTCATTCTCACGAGCACGGCATTCCTACTCTTTTTTACAATGAACAAAAAGCGTGATGCTGCCCGTGCAAAGATGACGGATGCTCAACGTGAGAATTACGACGAGCTACATTTCACGTTTGTATATTAAAATGTCATCACTCGATAATACGCATTACGATTTCTTGAAACAATATGCTTGTGCTGGGTTCCTCACCGTTTGATTTGAAGCCTAATCGATAAAATTGGAAGATGGTTGAATGATGTATAGTAGGCAACGAATGAATGCTTTTACTTTCTGTCTCTTAGAATCTTGCAGGCTTGGCTCCATGCCCAAGTAAACGTGTCCCTCTCATCAAACATGATATTTGGGTATAAACGCTGCTTAAATTATACCTTAGGGCTGAGCACGAGACAGCCTTCGAAGTATTTTTGCAAATCGTCGAAATCCTCGAGTTCACCAATCCAACAGACGTGCTGATCGGGTCTTACCACGACAACACAACCTCGCTCTTTATCCACACCGTAATTCGTGTAAGCATCCCCAAAACCCTCATGGTAGCTTTCGTCATCTACGAACACCTTGTCATAGTCCCATCCGGTGTGCGGATCGAAGGGATGAAGGACCTCAGGGAAGTCACGTATCAATTCTGTTTCCGTTCTCTTGGCTGAGTGGATTGTCAACACTTCAATCACTGTGTCCAACGATGAACCAGCTGGGTTGGCAGTACGATAGAAGCTAGTTGGCGCATCGAGAGCCTCGCAAAATGTCTCCACTCGCTTCGACTGATCGCGATTCAGGACATTCCCGGCAAAAAGGACGACACGGAATCGACCATTTGACTTGAGTTTCTCCTGAAAATGCCATGGCCGGGCGTCTGACTGGTTGAGAACTTTATAGCTGTTGAAACGCATCCCTACGGGAAGGCCGGTGGCCAGGGCTTGCTTCTTCGCGAAGACCTCGGCCGATAACTCCGCTACTGTTGAGCCATCCGTATTGCTTTCATCGCCTTTCTCAGAAGGATCCGAGGCCTTGATGACGAGCTCACTTGGGCCATAGTTGACCATCAAGCCAGACGCGAACCTATTACCTTTCTGAAATGCATCTTTGAATTCTTCCATACTAACCCCCTCCTCATCCATGACGTCCTTAGCTGGCCGCCCAGAGAACAGCCTACTGAAGCGATGGTCGAAGTCGATGAGATCTTGGGCTATACGACGTCTCTCGCTTCCATAAGTGCTCAGGATACTTCTTCTAGCGATTCCTTTTGAAGCAAGAGCTACTTTCCATCCAAGATTGTAAGCATCCTGCATGGAGACATTCATACCTTGACCGGCCTTCGGAGAGTGGGTATGCACGGCATCTCCAGCGAGGAAGACGCGTTTGTGTGCATCAAAATTCGTGCCGACCCTCTGGCCAATCTAAAGCACATTGGTAAGTGTATGGTACTTATAAGATGCTGGCACCAGCAGGGTAGCATACCTGATAGGCGGTCCACCAATCACAATATTCGTAGTCGATTTTATAGGGACTAAGGATCTTTTGTGCAGCATTCAAGATGATTTCAGGGGTAATTTTAGATCGATCGGCGCGGCCCGAAGCGTCAGGGGTAACCTCCTTCAGCTGAATGTACAGCCGCACCATCTTGTTTTCTCGCGGGATAACCATCAAGCTACCGTCCTCAGCAGAGTGGATCGCGCATCGCATTCGGATATCAGCTAAGTTACTTGGTTAGGTCATAAAGCTCAGGCTCATAGACGAGCTCATGTATGCCCACTTACGAAAGTCGGTGATCGGGATAATATCCAAAACACCCCAAATGAAATCGGTTGCCTCTCCGTGCAATTCGAAGCCCAAGGCCCGACGAGTCCAGCTACGGGCACCGTCGCATCCAATAACATATTTAGCATGGACAATCTCGCCTGTTCCTGCCCTTGACTTGCTCTTCTGGATCAAGTCATTTTCATCGTCTTCGTGGATCAAATTGCTTCGGAAAATGCCGTCCGAAACCTTGCTTCCATTGATTTGTTGCTCAGGGGTAGATTCTTCCTCAGTGAGATGGCGCAGTTTCACAGTGACTGGATACGCAGAATCATCCTCGACCTTTGACTCGTCAATTTCAAGAGACTCAGGGAGAACCCCACGTTCGACTTGAATCGTGTTCTTTGAGTACTTCCTGATGTTGTCGAGGAAGAAGCGCTCAACCCGTCCCTGGTGAATGACACTTTGCTGGAACCGGGAAAGCCCTACGATGGTATCTGGGATGCGGTCTGAACGACGAATAATACCATCAGATCCAGGGTTCTAGGCTGATCATTAACATAACACCCCATGCGCATGATATTGCACCGTACTCACCCACATGCATATCTAAACGACAAAAGGTCAGTCTAGAAACTAATCGATCGGCTAGATATCCTTACCTCGATCATATGATTCGCCTCTTTCCATGCCCTGTCCGCAAACCCTAGACTATCGAATATTTCCAAGCTGCGACATTGCAGACCGTCTGCTTGACCACAGTTGATCTTGTTATTTCTTTTATCGACAATACGAGTTGTGACACCACAGTGGGCCATCCAGCAAGCAGACATCAACCTGCGCAACCACGACGGTAAGCCCGGAGTCCGAGAGGAACAGCAGGTGAAACAGAGAGCATAACTTACCCCGCGGGGCCGGCACCAATGATGAGTCTAGAAAGCGGATCAGCATCTACGATCACAGGATCTACAGACCGGGTCGACGTACACATCCACGTTCGATTCTGGTAGGTTGTCGTTGGTAGCCATCTTGAGTATTTTTTCTCAATTTTCCCAAAAATTCAAAATTGTGCTATTGAAAGAAATTCAATGGCGCTGTAAAGAGCAAAAAGGACGCAGTGGAATACCCCATGTGCTGATCTTAAGAACGAAAGAATAGGGGTAGAGGTAGAGTAAGACATTCACCGAACGAGCTGTCGGGCATGACCGGTGTAAGAAGATCGCCAGAGACATCGTGAGAGATATTGTTCTAGAAATGATATCGTTGGAAGACCTGCTGTAATACCGTGAAGCGCCACCAATATGATCTTAGCTAGGGTGCGGATGCGACCCTAGTGAGAAGCGACCCCTGACAGGTCAAAACCACTATCGTGGGGTCAAAAGGCGATCAGGTTTAGGCGATCTTACACACCCTTACCTCCACACTTAACAACATTAAACGGGATCTCATTGGCTATTACGGATGCCGACCAGTATGCCGACCCAGTATGCTGGCGCTCTTGAGAATTCCTGTAGAGTAAGGGATAACATGAATACGCCGTAGCACCCCTCAAATATGGGGAACGCCATGCGCGTAAGAGACGCTTAGGCGTATCCAATTCTGCAGCACGCCCGCTGAATGCATACGTAAGCCCATATCCATTTGGGAGCAATGCTGAGAGAGGTTCTTTGTCATCATTTAGAGGCATAAAAAGCAAACATGAGCGATGTATCGTAATCATTATTCAGAAGTTATCGGTGAATTGATTGATTTCTTCAGGAAGGTCACGTCACAATCTGTTTGCCCCGAAGAGTTTGGCGCCACCGCCAATCATTTCTTTGTTGCGGCCTGATGATTCTTGATTAGTTCGGCTTCGATGTGTGAGATATCAGTGCATATATTTCGTTACACGAAGCTGCCGTGTTTCCTGTCGTTAGTTGGCCTCGTAGTTTGCTCTGTAAGTTGATTCATCAATGTCTGGATATCTCGCTCCCTGCTTCTTACCCACCATTCCCCTTTGCTGACTAGCTCCACCACACAAAGGTCCGATAACAGATTTCCACTGGCTGGCTGTGTGAAGAGAAGGGTTAATTGATAGGTAGGTGATTGAGAGATGAGGCTTGCGGCGGATTTATGAAAAAGTTCCCAAATTCGGACTACGCCGTATCTTTTTGCACTTGTGTCATCAGCGAGAGCTGCTGTGGCTCATCACTTCCCGCCTTAGCCCGAGCCTAGCGCCGCCAGAATAATCTTTAACCCAGAGCGTGGGCAGCGTGGGATCTAAGATCGATCCATTGCCTCCAAAGTTATTTCAGCCATGCCGAATTGTTCACCGACTTGGCAATGACGGTCTCAAATCTTACCACCCCAGATGGTTAGAAATATCCGTCAATTAATAAAGTCTACTTTATTTTCCTGCTAAGCTTTAAGTCATGTTGCCAGAAGACTCAGCTCCGATATAATTAGATTCCTCTCATTGGAACGTCATAGTAGGGTAACTAAACGTGTATAACATGCTTCTTCAGCCCTGTGGAAGGTTAATTATGGTAGTCCTGCCAGAAAAGGCAATCGAGTCATGAACTATGTACCACATATCCGGGCGCCAGGTAAAATCTACGGATCCAGTCCGCATTTGGTGGCCGCACCGACAAGTTGATGAGCGCATGCGTGCAGTGGCTGGGCTAGCTAGCTACTAAATTAACTACTCCCTATTTCCAAGTTCTTTACCTCCTACAAAACGACAAACACGATCAACTATCTTCGCCTCCCTTTACTTATCATATCTCCAAGTTAACTGTTTCAGCAAGCTCGTATGGGCTGATTTTATGATTAATCGCAACATACTAGCAGGGAAAAGGTGACGACAAACAGATATCAGAGTATGGGATCATGGTTGCTAAAGAGACATTCTCAGGTCTAATGGAATTATTATCATAACTGATATCGTTATTACCCCTAATTCCGGATCTTGGGCCAACCGTGTGAAATTCTTCCCCCCTGAACGATGCAGAGGCAAGGTCGATAGCAACCCCTGAGTGTTGGGTTGCCGTAGTTAAGTGGTCGGTATGCTCTTGGCTTGCTCAACAACCTACATCTCGAGCTAACATTCACGAAGTTCAGATCCCTTATCAATATATTCGTATATTGTGAAAAGTCAACGATGTCAAGCGAGTCAGAGGCAGCTTTCGTCCGAGAGGTCTGGGGTCTTCAAGGAGCTGCGTACCTTGTAGTTGGTCTTCGTTACTTTAACAGATTTTCGACGTTGGGATGGCAATGCCTGTCATGGGACGATGCTATCATGTTTTTAGCCATTGTGAGTATCCGATCCGATTTTAAACATTTGATCTTCCAACATCTCTAACTTATCGCGATCAGGTGGTGTATACCGCAGAGTCACTTATGGCATATTTAGTTGTAGCATTTTGGCATGGCCTTGCCAACAATGCCTTGACGGATGAACAGCGTGCGGCTCTTAACCCGCAGTCAGATGAGTGGCATCTAAGAGTCAATGGATCAAAGACTCACGTTGTCGGCCTTCTTCTTTATACCACGCTTCTCTGGCTATTAAAGGCGTGCTGGCTGGTATATTACTCTCGTTTGACGTATGCCCAACGAATAATCCTGGCAAGATGTTACAATACTGACAATTGCATAGCGATGGAATCAATAATATGAGAAAGTTGATACACTGGGGCACTGCTATCATTGGGACGACATATATCTCTTGCCTACTCGTCGCCTTCTTGAAATGCATCCCTTTCAACCACCAGTGGCAAATTAACCCCTCCCCAGGGAGTAAGTGCATTCGCCTCACAACTTACGGAATGGTAATCTTGGCTCGATACTAATTACCGAACTTCTAGATCATTGCATGCCGGCTATTTCAACCCTTCAAACTGTCTATGTGATGGTTATGAACACCCTCACCGACTTCTATCTGATGGCCATTCCGCTCCCGGTACGTCAATTTCATAATTGCATTATGGTAGCTCTGCAGGAATGGACTAACGAGAATTGATGCATTTAGATGGTTTGGATTGCACACTTGCCATGGAGAAAGAAACTTGTACTTCTGATCATGTTCAGTGGTGGTTTTCTTGAAATGACATTCGGTATTTTACGGTGTGTCTCCATCTTAACAGTAAGTTTCCTTGTGCCATATCACAAATACATACCCCAACTTGAGACTCTTGAATGCGCCATGCAACATAATTAATGAAGACGGTTGACTGATAAAATTACTATAGCGCGGTGATGTTGATCCCGCTCAGTCAGGTTATTGGTCCGTTCGTGAATCGTTCGTCTCTGTCGTCTTGACCAACATGCCGATGGTGTACCCTATGTTCCGGAATTTCGTCGAAAGAGGCCTTAGTATAAGCAAAGGACAAGTCACGAGCGTGGAAGAAACTAGGGGTTATAAACTTGGAACTGTGCCGGATACTCTCCAGACTATAGGGCGCCAACGGCAGCGGTCTTTCTCTATATCAAATAATAGAGCATGGGGGTCAAATGAACATATAATGACTGATAGAGGACACAATACTACATCGAATGATGAAGAAGCCTCTATCGATCTTCCAAATCACCAAGCCAATGGGGTTCCATCGGTAGGAATTCGTCTACCTTCAGGGCCGAGGCGAACGCCAGGTAACGAGAATCAGATCGTTATTACGACGGAGTATACTGTTACCGAAGAGAGTTCTAATGGACCAAGAGATATAAGTCGATCGGAATTCTGAAATGGCATTTCATTCTTGTTTGAGCGAGTGCTTCTGATACCCATCTTCATGAGCGTCAGATAGTTGAAGGAATGTATTGTACCGGTTACCCACCTCCTACCTCCTAGATGTATCCGTCATGTACTGGTTAGATAGAACTCCCTATTGGTTACCATGGGCCTGTGTTAGGGCTGAAATGGTATCTAAGTCATACTCGTGTTTCTTCTTGAACCAGCCGAAGTATGCAAACGTGTGTGGCGATCCTATGTATCGCTTGATCGTGACTTTAATTCCACCCTGTATAAGTTTCAACCCGTATGCTTCGCCTTCATCTCGGAGGGGATCGCATTCGCCGGTCCTTATGAAGGTATCACACAGCCCGGTCCAGTTCTTCGCTTTGATGGGCGCAATCCACCATTCCGGTACTTTGGCACGGATTTTATCTCTTTTATCGTCAGGGAAACATTGTTCCCCAAAGAAACCGATTCGCGCCCATGGTAAAATTGGACCATTAGCATATTCGGTGAAAGACGGGAAAGGAGACTCGGTGGGGCTCTTATATAGCATTGTCTCTTCCGAAGGGGGCACTGTTGCCAAGCACAATTTAAGCAGGATCCCGTTGTCTCGCGCCATATGCTGTAGGACGAGGGAGATATGGGCGCCTGCTGAGATACCGCCGATCGAAATCGAATCCGGTTTTACGTTCAGGGCAGACGCTGATTCCCGAGCCTGTAAGTCATCCAATTAGTTTTCTACGAGGAGAGTCGCAACGGAAAATAGCAGCAATATAACACTTACCCATACTAACGTAGAAAAGGCATCCTCAATACCTTTTCCCCAAGTAGCTTCTGATAGAGAGTGTTTACGTCAGTCGTGGAAAATCTCATCGCGATCTTAGAGACGTACCAGGGCAATGTCGATAGTTCACGTCAATCACAACGACGCCTGCACCATCGCGCATGCTCAAACACAACTGGGACTCGGTAGTCAAGTCACCTAGCACGAAGCCACCACCTTATGAAGATGTAGTTAGATGATCGCCCTGAAATCTTTCAATCGGAAGAGAGCCCATACCGTGAAAGTTCAAGTGTAACCCATACGGTCCATCGCCGAACCGTGCAGGGTCTGGATGGTAGATCTTGATTGGGATCTTAGCACCGTCGTGAGATGTCACCTCTTTATCGGAAACCCTCTCGAATCCAGTAACGTCCTTAGACCATGGTGGCGCGAATCTAGCAGGGTCGGCACGAATATTCTCGATGCGCCATTCATGCGGTGCTGGTATGCCGGCTTTCCTACTTTCTAGGACGTAATTTACAACATCCGGATCGTACCTTTCCAGCACATGAGGCTCAAAGATATCTTCGATCTTTATCTCCGTCTCTGGCTGCACGCCCGTCGGCTTGGTCATATCCCCACTCATGATGATTCTCAGAATATATTAAAGCATAGGTGTCTACGAGACAGAGCAAAACAACGCACTTGAGGTTACCTAAGGAATCGCTGGGAGAGATGGAATACCCCAATGTACCTACATTGGTCGTACATATAGTACATGATGTAAGTGTCTTGCTTTACTTCCCCTCTCGGTGAAACTGCCCGAAGGCGACCGAGGCCGCTGTCAAAGCAGCGCTAGAGCTTTTAACCGCGCTATAATTTTTTTACCCCCCTTTGAAGCCACCGGAAGCCACAGCGATCCTTCAGGTCATACGATGCGCCAAAGAGGTACCCTAGGTATCTACCTAACCATGTCCTACGCAGAACCTTAAATGGTGATAACTTGACGCTGTTGATATGACTTATGCCTGATTATGAACTTCTTAGGCGACTATCTGATTATTTATTAATCATATCTGGCTTAAGACTTGATATACTTGGACCCGATTCCTTTCTGAACGGCCGAGCGTGCAGCGATGCGATCAATCCACTTCAGCAGATGCGGGAACTGTTCGACCTCCTCACGAGTGAAACCGCTCCTCTCCCATCCCTTGATCCAAGGCCACGTTTTGATGTCCGCCACCGAGTACTTTCCCTTCCCTTTACCGGCTAGGTAGTCCCGAGGCTCTCCGGTGTATTTACCGGAGAGCCGGATCTCCAACACGCCATACACTCGAAGCGTCTCATTTCTGAAACGATTAATAGCGTCTTTGGTATTGTATTCATTAGATAACGTGCTTCCTTTTTTTTTTTCGATATCGAAGAACAACTTACATGGAATCTTCTCCGGTGCAACCCGATTGAAGTGGTTCGTTTGCCCTTGGTAGGGCGCGCCTGATCCGTGCCAGAAGAAAGTCCATTGGACTGCTTCACTTTGCTCTAGATCATCTGCGAAGCCGAACTTGTTGTCCTTGTCGGCGGCTTTCAAAAGGTAGAATAATTCTGCGGATGTCTCATGCACGGGGAAAGGAGGGCTTTGGTTGTTATCAATCAGGGTAGGGATGCGACCGTTGGGATTGAGTCGCAAGAACCACTCTTTCTTCTGCTCATTCGTAGAGATGTCAATGAGAGTCGTAGTCCATGACGTTCCGTATGCCTCGGCGAGCTCCTCCAGTAGAATCTGGACGGCTTGTCCGTTAGGGGTGTTCTGGGTAATGAGATGAAGGCCCTTGGCGTTTTTGACGTCGTCGGGTGTCTCGGAAATGTATAACTTATCCGCCATGGTTTACTAGGGAAATATGTTTCTAGATCGTTGACAAGGAACGCTGATGAAGCTGAGAGAGAGGACGACTTCAAGCTATCTTGGTGGGGTGCGCGCGGATATAAATATGAATATGGATATGCGCCCTAATTGCTACTGAGGGGTTGACAACTTCATGACGACAGACTGTTTCCTTATTGCGAATCAATCAGCTCATCGATTACTGCGTTTAGTAATATTGAGAGTCGCTCTATTTATAATCACATATATCACTTGAATTTGTCATCAATTATTCGGCATCAGTTATTGCGCGAGTCTGCCTGAAAATGTGTCAAATGGACGAAGGATCTAACTTGCTGCTATGAAAAATCCCTAATTGCTTTAAACGAGAAATTCATCTATGAAGGTACCTATTCTTGTTTCGGACAGAATTATGTAAGCGATTGAGATCCGGGAATATCTTCAAAATTTATAGTACTTGGTGGCCGGTGAGTACTAGACGAATCAGCTATCCCTGAGGAAGACCTAATCCTAAGAGTACCTATGATTAAATGATATTGATATGGACATCACTTAATCAATCTCTGAGATGGTATTTGACAAGAGATGACCACCGCTGAAGCCCAATTCTCGTATCCGACCATTAGAAAGAGGTGGCGCTATCGGCGACCAGCCTCCAATTACATAACTTTGCCATATTGCCATCGCCACACAACCCTGCTGTGTTGTCTTGCATCAACTTGTTGGCTATATGAGAGCATTGTCTTCAAGTAGTTACCTAGGTAGGTATCTGAGGTATTTTCAGTCTCTTCGCTGTTTCTATTCATTTTCAAACGTTGCACATCAAGCAAGAATTAGAGCTACGCTTACAAGATGGCCCAGCAAACCGCTCCTATCCGTGAACTTGTGTTGCCCGAAGGATGGAATGATCCATCTCACCGGGAGCCGCGTTGTGATATTTGTAAATGGAATGGAAACCCTCGTCAGCCGTTTTATATGACAAGTTATATCCAAAGCTCGCTTGGACAGCTTTCTAGCCCTGACGTTAATGATGTGCATATATGCGTTCGATGCCGTATCTTAGCTCTTGTCGTCGCTGAAGCCGCAAACCTCCGTAGGAGAGACACCTCTCCATTCCAAGATAATTCAGTTAGTGTAACTGGAGGATCGAATGACACATTTGATCTTGTGTTTGACAACTGGGGAACTGGTGATGCTGTAAACTGGGTAATTCAGGTAATTTTATTTATTTCCCAGGAAGGCCGGAGACATCAGGCTCCCCGTGGGATACTCCCGCTGCAACCGGTGAAAATCAATACCTCAACAGAATCGTCTTTCCTTTGGGCTAAAGACCAAATCGAGTCCCATCAAGAATGCTGTCAGCCGAAGAACACCAACAGATCTTTCGTTCCTACGCGTCTCATCAACATTAATTCCACTCAACTTGGCGAAGACGTTGTTCTTGACGAAGATATACCCAGCGGATCCCGATATGTGGCGCTTAGCTATTGCTGGGGACGTGGCGCGCCGACTTGCAGAACGACCGAATCTACTTTTCGCGAGTACAGGAAACGTATACCATGGGAAATCATACCCAAAACTATACAGCATGCAATAAAATTCACCCGACAGCTGGGGATTCAATATTTATGGGTTGATCGCCTTTGTATAGTGCAAGAAGACGGTGAAGATTGGAAACGGGAAGCTGGACGAATGTTCGACGTATACAGGAATTCTTACGTGACACTGGCTGCTGTCTGGGGGGGGAGAAAGCGATTCAGGACTTTTCTCGACCGTGGAGGATTTCAAGCCTGTCCTGCTGGCTGACTTATGCCTCAACAATCATCGTTGGCCTCTGTTTATGCGGCGATATCACTTATCTTATACTGCGTGGTTGGGTTCCAAGGATGAGTCATTGTTTACTCGAGCTTGGCCCTATCAGGAACGTTTGATAGCACCAAGAGTCCTGTTCTTCAGAAAAGATGAACTGTCTTTTGAATGTTTCTGTCAAGCCGCTTGCGAGTGTGGTGTCACGCAACATCAAGTCCTGAGGCCACTGACCTCATTTTATAAAAAGCGGTTTTTTGAGGACGTCATCAAACCTAGTGAGGAACAGGCCATCCAAGATCAAGCGTCCAACGAAATGGCATCTCGATCTACCCTCCCCAGTCCCTATTATCCTGATGGAGAATGGAGAACTGTTGTTAACCAATACACCGACTTAGAGATGGAAAAAGAGAAAGATAAACTCATTGCCCTTAAAGCCGTATCTGATGAGTTCCAAGCAATTCGCCCAAAAGAGAAGTATCTTTTTGGGTTGTGGTCTGGTTCGTTGCACAAGGATCTTCTTTGGTGGGTTGTGGACAATGCCCGTAAGCCGCTACGGAGAACCTCGAATCTGCCGACGTGGTCTTGGGCTACCATGTTTAACCGGCAAGCAATATATCTACGTGATTTAGACGAGAACTTCGTCCCTACCGCAGAGTTCAAAGAACCGATTGTTGACAACCCACTAAAAATACGTGGTCGGTTACTCCCTTGTTGGCTTGTACGAGGGGTCGATGCCGACGGTTATCAAGATGAATATCTATCACTGACTGGACGCTTAAAACTCAGAGCTTCCTTGCAGGGCTCAGAGTCAGTTCATTTAGATGATGCTACTAACCTGTTGAGCGGAAAACTCCAACGAAGAGTTTACTTATTAGAAATTGCGAAGAGCAATACTGAAATCTCGGAAGATATTTACTTCTTGGTTCTGAGCGGAAAAGAGAAAGAGGACCACTCCGAACCCGAATCCGATCCAGATGAAGTATCGCAGCCATTTATTAGGGCGGGGCTCTTTCACGTGTATCGTATGAAACCCATGCAAGGTTGGCGTCGGGACCAATTCAGAATGAAGTATATGAACCTGGTGTTGAAAATTTTTGGGAGGATTCGGAGAATCGACTTGTATTAAGGATATGCGAATTCTTTCGGGTTTGGGTTTAGATGGTATTGGTATTAGGTGGGGGGTTACGGGTACTTATTTGGGTGGTTAGTGGGGTCAATTACATACTGCGGGGTATTTCTGCTTAGTCACGGCTTACTAAAGATTGTCCCGCCGGAAATTACATAATTACCAGGGTGCATGTAAATCTTTCAGTGGGATTAGTAAGCCACCGCCATCATTGCATGCGGGAATTGATTATTAAGATACCTAGGTACCTAGTACCTATATAAATTAGCCCCGTAACCCCCCAGTTCTTTAACAAAGAATTCAATAATCAGCCCGTCTCCGAAACGATTGAATGAGGGAGGGAAATAGAAAGCTAAAATCCGGAAACGGAAACACTATCAACAAGTAATTATGCCAACAACAAACATAAATGTAAACTATTGTTTTTAGTATTTCCTTATACGTGCAATGAAACGGAAGACTTATCTAGGTAAGCGTCTAGAAATATTGGTAGTATTCATCTGTATCTATTCTGAGATCTTTCTGATAACCAATATGTCGGAACGACAATGGAGGAGAATCAAAAGATACTTTGATGCCGATCCACGGAGGAGATTTCGCCTTGAAGGCTTTCATGGTCGAGGCGGCCAAGGTTCTGTTTACAAGGTCAAATATGTAAGACCCGGTACTAGTTCAGACACGGCCCGGGCACTAGTGCTTAAGATTGCGGATCCAGAGAGGAGTTCAGATGTTCAGGGGCTGAGAAGGGAGAAGGAAATCTTGATGGTATTTTGCAAATGTCCCTTCACTATTAAAGGGCCCCGGGAAATAGCTAACGCGATATTCTTGTGCTTGTAGAGATTACAAGGATGCAAGCATATTGTACGCTGTAGAGTAGGTCCTGAAGATCCGTTAGCCCCAGCCGAGGAGGAACTTGGCTGGGCTTGGGTATATTTGGACCAGATTGAGAATGGAACACTGATAGGATTCATGCAACGACTGAAAGAGGCAACTCTGATGAGGCTGCCAAATCGCATGCTTTGGACGATGTTTCTGTGTAGTTAGTACCTTTCCCCTTCTATGCAATTTAGAATCACAAACTGACGCTTTACTGAACGTAGTGATTCGGTCATGTATAGCAATGGCATGGCCGAGGGACGAAGAGGATGTAAATGAATCGACTAGACGAACGCCATCTAGACCTACTGGGTTATCACAGTAAGTAGCTTGTCCTATAATTCTAACCCAACTGGTGACTAGCGTTTCTGGAATACTCTAAGTCACAAATAAATAGGTACCTATATCCTTATGAGTAATTACTGATTAGATTTTATAATGCCTAGTAATGATGTTCACGGCGGAAATATTATGTTTGGGTCATTCATGGATCATCCTGAGCATACAAGAACCCCTATATTGAAACTACTAGATTTCGGAATAGCAGGGCGCATGTGAGTAAAACCCTAACAATATATGATTGCCCTAAACTAAGATTTTAGCAATGTCAACGACGGAGAAGAGACAGGAGAACAACGTAATATTCTAGATATGGGCATAGTTAGTATAAAAAATTCCTTACATCATCACCGCAACATAGGTAGATTACCAACTAATCAATACTTGAATAGATGATGGCTACACTAATTGGAATGCAAACGGATAGGAAATACACGGGGGAGGAAATGGAAGTTGACCTATCCACGCTTAACCGTGGCGAAGCCGTGTTATCGCCAGCCTCTAACTTATTAGAAGATGTAGATATGGGCACCCCCGATCCGTTCCCGCAAGTTAATTTACAACTTCGACTGATAGTTGCCGCATGTATGGCTAGCGACCCTAACGATCGACCAAGCCTGGCTGAGTTAGAAAACTGGATCCTCAGCGGGGCTTCTGGGGGAGCCAGCAACTATAACAACGTCAGGTTTGAAAGAGATACTACCATTCAAACCATTGTGCAGCGTTTTATATTCGACGCTTCTTAATATATCCACTTGGATACATGTAATATCATGGAGTACCTAGTACATCAATGAAAATAAAGACTACAGAATGTTCATGCTGTAATACTAATTAGAACAAAAGGAAAGCTTTTCGTGAATATTAAAAGCAGCCCCCCGTGTTCAATATTATTACACCTTTCTATGTAAACAAATACCTATCATGGGTTTTAATTGAGATTTTTTCCTGATAAACTCGTCCTTAGAATATTGAGTCTAATATAAGAACATGTTATGTTGGATGAATTATTTATCATTGGAGGTACCGGCATTTGCTATTTACGATAGTAGGTCGGTACTAATTAGAATCAACATATCACACAGAAATATCTGAGGTCGATAACACATACTTATATCATAGTCGGTATACTTCTTTTATTATTGAGTAGATAAGTACTAAGTACATAAGTAGGTAAGTCATTTCATGCTTTATTATATTTCTCATTTCATGATTTTTTGACATGATTCCTTTTCTATATGAAACAAGGTTACTTTACATGAAATGTGTCTGAAATCAAAATATGTCTCTGATATCAGTGATACGATATGGTACCTATTCATAATATTGTGTATTTTAGTATGGAGCTACGCTTTCTATATGCTAGTAAAACCTATTGGTTAACGGAAGTATACGAACCCAAAGATAGTGCCACTGACTAAATATCGTTAGGCATCTTCGGTGTCACACAGATCGACGTTGAAATTGGCCCGCCACAGTGGTACACTTTACAGCCATCGGAAAGAACCTAGAAGGATGTTAGAATATGAATGGCAGGATCGGATTCGATGGATGTCGTAACTGATAATATTCGGGATGATCCTTTTCGCACCTCGTATCGCCTTTAAGCTACATCGAACTATACCGGGTCTTGGCCAATTATAAGCGGCAAGCCGCAAGGGACCAACCCCCTATTCCTTGGCGCAACAACCACACCATCGGCAACCAAACAGATACGTTAAAATCAGTACCACGATAGCAAGCTAAAGTTCCCAGCTCTCAACTCCAAATGTTGCTTGAAACCCGTATCCGACAACATTGATATCGCAAACCTGATTGCCGTCTATGTTACTTCAAATGACGAATCAACCATCCCCGCAGTGCCAACTCAAGAAACGTGGCGTTTAAGCAGGTACGGTGTCACCGGATCCTGCAAACCGGAACATTCCAATTTTAGATCTACCGTATTCAGGTACGGCGGTATGACGTGTTGTATCGACAACGAAAGAAGGTCATTATGGGTTAAAGAACCCCAGCCGGCACATAGCGGACGGACGATGAAACCCCATCTATCCTAGGATGGGGTTACTTATGAATTCTGCACCCCGTTCTGTGCGAGAGTCTCAACCAGAGCGCGGACTGGTTACACATCATACGACCCGTAAACGCCATCTACTCTAATGAATATCTTCATTTCCACCAGAGACACTCCAACGGCGGCTACCGGCCGCATCCTGTGGATAGTTGTCTCCATATGTTCTATCATAGGCGCTGCCGTTATCCTCACTCTCGCATTCGTCGGCCGCACAATACTTCGCCGCCGACGGCAAGCTGCCTTCCGGGAGTTTGAAGCCGCTCGCCTCCGAGATCCAACTTTGACGTGGGAAGTATACGCGAGGAGGCGTCGCTTCACGCATTCGCGGCTCTTGTCCGAACAGGAACTGCAGCGTAGCACCATAATTCGCAAGTCGCAACAGAGCCGCACGTCTGTTATAGATAAGCGAGTGGGAGGGGACTGTCCAAATATCAATAACAAAGGAGGTTGCGGAGAAGAAGGCGAAATTCTGCTCAAGATATGTCGAAGCGATGACTGGCCGCTTGAGGATCTCTGCGTGGAGGATAGGCAAAAATCCGTAGGCGACAATCGAAACTCATCGGCTGCGAGGGATATACAACATGTTGAAGGGGATAGGCGAGATATCCCATGCCTAACGAATATCCGAATCAAAACGCCTCCTCTGATAGCGCACCCGGCATTTAGGGACCACGATAGGCCATATCCTCCAAGGAGTTCCAGTTTACCGATATATATGACCCGAACCAAGACTTTCTCATTATCCTGAAACTCCACATTTCTTTAGCATATCTACCTAAATACCCAATACGATGGCTGATTTTTTCAATGGTTTTTTTTCTTATTCGTTTACAGGCAACAAAGCCTATGAACTCCACGGAGGTTATTCAATTTAAATCTTAATTCTTTTGGGCCGTGGCATCGCAAACCTATCACCTTCTATATAAAGGCTAGTTGATCTCGATAGGGTATATATGAAGGAAAAATCACTTACAATAATAACTTTTTCCATTCACGATCTGAGAGTCCGTTCCATTCTTCATTGCCAGGAATGACTTCAGTATCCTGGGTCTTCGATCTCATGCGATTTTGTGCACCTTGAGTAGTACCTACCTAGGTACCTAGTTCTTAGAGCAGGTCATTTCCTTGAGAGAGGTGAGTTGTGGTAGGATTTAAAGGGCAAAGTTAGCATCGTGTGTCGTCAAACACCGTAGTTATGACCAGTCAAATTTATCCCCCCAGTAATCCATTTCATGCACCTGGGAGGATAACCCCTAGCGTAAGGTATGCTGCTATTGAGGCGTAGCGAGTCAGGTACATGCATTCCAAATGGGCAGGCTCTCAGTTCAAATTCTTTTAGAGTAGGTATGTGCTATCCATCAAGAAAGCCGAAGCCGCAGTATTGGATAGGTGTACAAATGTTTGGACAAGACAAGAGTACGCGTTTGAGTGGTTGAGTCCAGCGCAGGCAATCCTCTGCGTTACCGTGACGGGTTGTTACCTTTAGAGAGGTAAGATTCTTGTTCGCTACCAAGCATCCAAGAGCTTCGGTTGTCCATATATTTGAGGCCGGTCATCTTGGGGACGAGTTCGTGCAATTTGGATAGTAATACTGGATCACCATCATCGTGGACCTCTAATTTCGGGATGGTTTCGGGCACTCCACTCTTCTCGACATATTCCGACTGGGAATTGAATTATCAACAATTAGCTCTCGATGCTGAGTGTATCGAGCGATACGATAATAAGTCGAGCATACTAGCGCTAGCAAGAAGACATCATGGGGGTTTATGTCTTGTAAAAAATCTGCTATAATTGCGATGATTTCGTTTCCCAAACATGCTAGTGATGGCGCTTCACAATCTGTCGGCCGCGGCACCTTGCTCAGCCAGGACTGATGGAAATTGAGGAATTGAAGGTCGTGGATGAGCAGCTGAACTATTCGTAGCCCAAGGGAATAATCGGTTGATTAGTTCGTCTCATTGATTTTCCATTTTGATACGATATGAAGTGGAAACTGGAGGTAGCCTATCTAGCCCAGTAATTATTGAGGTTGTTGGGCGAAGGTTTGGCGGTTTGATGGTTTGGTAACGTTGGCGTTGGTTAGAAAGTTTAGAAGGGGGAGCGTCCGAAAGAGCCCTGAAAAGTGCCTAAATCTGCGCCATATTCACCGCCACAGCTACTAATAACCAATTGAAATTGACGATGTTCTCCTCCAGTGCTACCTCCAAAGCTCAAAAGCTCCACGTTAGCTGCCTCCCTACCCACCTATCTAGTACCTATTCTCCTTCTAGCTCCAGAGGAGACTGGCGAAGCTTTCTACACTCGACATGAGTAAAGTCCCAACATTATTTACATACTACTAGGTACCTAGGTAGGTAGGCGCTTAGTAGCTATTGATGATGTCCATTTATGGACTTTCCTGGAGATCTAGGGTCCGTGAATCGCTCACTTGTTACAGAAATGTGACCAAATTACCAACATGTGTAGGAATGGAATCATCTGACGGGGGAATGTGCTTTTCCAACCCAACAATCTTTCAAAATCAGGGGACTAACACCAACATAGGCGCGTTAATAGACACTAACACCTATTATAATCACCTGGACTTTTGATATCATTCACCTATGAATCAACTGATCAGCAGAGTTTAAGAAACTCGCCATGTTTTATCCAACTTCTAACGCTTACTTAAGCTCGAATAGAGGATTATTGCAGCTGTTTCCAGCTGTTGCGAGCTGACGAGGTGAGTGAATTCGCCAGATTCGCTAAATTATAAATGAAAGTAGATTTTCTGGTGGTATCGAAATTCTTCCCCTGTAAGTAAACTGCGAGAGGTACCTACCCTACCTAGTACCCAGCATTGAAATCTTTTTATCAGCTGATAAGCCACAAGCCACAATATATCCCTGCAATTTGATTCGGCATAGCGGCATAGCCCCCCCATCCATCCTCCTTGAGGTAGGACTGCCTTAGCTTGCTAACTTACTAGCTTAGATCCATTATCAGGCTCTCGATCTTGATATTAAGTGTTACCTATGACATACATCAGACATACATTTCTACTAGGGAATCCCCAGAGCCTCTCTTCATTCTCGCTTGCGATATAGCAGATTTTGAAGATGTCTTCTTGTACTCGTTCACTCTATGCGCTATCTCACAACCCGGATAACCTGTTTGCGCTTCCTGACGAAGAACTCCTATCTCTCATCTATGACGATTTCAAAGATGAATTAGGGCGTCTTATGCGCGCATACTCCGTGGGCGGAGTGGATGATATCAGACCATCATCGAAGTCGCCTTCATTAATTTTATATAATCGAGATTACGACGAGGTTAATCGCACGCTTACTGGACTCCTAACTTTAAAATGGATCTGGAACAGACAATACGATACTCTGGTCGCAAACCAAGCTGAAGCGCTGAGATTATCCCGAAAGTCATTCGAATGGATGCATTCATTCTACAAAGAGTCAATTTCAAATGCATCCTATCCAGATGAGCTATATGCCCTTATTACTTCTATAGTGGTGAATGATATAGGGAAAGACGACCAGCTCGCTGTGGACTACGAGAAGGAGACCGGGGAAAACATCGCCAGCCAGAACCATGATATGATACTCATCAAGGCTGTGAGAGCCGGCCTTGTAAAGTGCCTAAATCCCACCGACCCTAGGTGTCGTCTTCCGCAAGAGGACAGGGATGACATCATTCGCGGTATGGAACTGGGAGCCGAATTCAACTTTGGACAGTTAGCGCAAGCAGAGAATGCCCCTGCATGCTTAGCCGGTCTCGCGACGATGAGAGGCCATGCGCGCAGTTTTCGACTTCGATTTGAGGAGCAGCTGCTAGATATCGCGGGTGCGGCCGGTCATCTGGACTGGACCTGTGCAAAAAAGCTGACTCAGTCCAATTTCGACGCTTATCGCACTGTGTACGATGTGGGAATGGGCATAATTTCAAAAGGCTTAAGTTTGCGCGCTGGTTACGATTTGGTATTAAAGCGTCGGCTGAATCTGCTTATCGAAAAAGGATTTCGGTCGCTCGACCTGAACGCGGAAGACGATCGGGCTCTCGCACGGCTCTTATGTATGGGGAGCGTCGCCGATCTAAGAACCGCCGAATTATATAACCGCGCATGGACAAACCTTGAGGATGATGTCAGGAAGTCTCTGCGAAAATCACTCAACATCGATGGTTCCGTCGCCGAGCCGGCAGTGCAAGTCACGTATATCCCGGCTCTCATAACCCAGGCAGTCGATGCTAGCGGCCCAGGAGGCCCTGAGGTAAAGGGACGAGCAATGCGAAGTGCACTCCGCTACTTATGCAGAGTAATGTCTGCTCCCGGCAAGCCTGATGGCCCCGTGAGCGTTATCGAACGGAATGTCCTACCTGTACTCAAAGGAGTAGTACAAAGTCCAGAATTCCGCAAGAACCCCACAATCTTAGAATCGGCTTCTATACCGGAAAGCCTGGTTGCGAAAACGGAATCAATAGATCAGCAACCTGGATGAAGATATTTCTACGGTTTTGTTATATCTTCTTTACAACTAATAATTATACGGCGTTGTTTGGTTTACTAAAGATGGGTATGAGGGGGATGATATCACTAAAGGGACGGCATGAAGCGATGGCCAGGTTATAGATTTTATACACTCATGTGTTCTCCTAGGTCAGATTCGGTTTTATTATTTAGGTGGTCTTTTCTGCTTTATGACTCTGGTGGCTTTGTATGTTGAATGTGCGTTTGGTCCTTGCTCCCCTGCGGAGTTATCAATGGCGCTATGAAATAATGCACCTGTACGAATTAATTGCCAGCCAAGAAAAAAACATGTCGCCCAAGGCATGCGGAAAAATGAATTCCATGTTCTATGACTTGATTTCAATGAAGGAACAACACATTTTATGAGTGTTTATGTATAAAATAGGTGTTAATAATGCATTGATGAGTATCTACCTACCTAGGTACCTACCTAGGTAGGTAGGGAATAAAGATAAGTCATGGGTATGCCTAGAATTCAATTCCTCCTTTTCAGGGGTATTCCCACGATGCTACAGGGAATTTTTGCCTAACAGCAACAAAGGAATCGGAACTTTTGAATAAACCGCCATTCACTCAGCCTCCCCCGATTGATGTTCATACGCTCGTAACTCAAATAACCAACCCTAATCTATAAAATACAAGAGTTCTATGCATTGTTCAGCTTTTCCATCGCGCCACCGTATCGCTCTCCCTTAATAGGCAGTGTATCAAGGATCTTCTGGATCTCCTCCAAGTCCTCAGCGGTTAGTGAGACGGCCTTAGCATTCTCAATAGCTCGCTCAACTTTCGTCGTGCCGGGAATAGGAATAGCGCCCATGGCTGCCACCCAGCCAATGGCTATCTGGGCCGTCGTTACTCCCTTGCTCTTAGCAATCTTTTCTACTGCCTCAACGAGCTTAAAGTTCTGATCAAAGACCTCAGGTTGGAATCGGGGGAGCTTTCGCCTAAAATCGTCCTGAGCGAGATCGTCGATCGTACGTAACTCGCCTGTCAGCCAGCCGCGACTGACGGGGCAGTATGCTGCGATAGGAATCCCAACTGTGCATATATCGCATTGTCAGTAAACTCTTTCTGTATTTCCGCAGTCATTCGAATACATACGCTCATGACATGCGTCCGATACGCCATTATGAAGAGGGTCGGGAGTGAACAAGCTCATCTCGATCTCAACAGCCGAGATGGGGTGAACAGCATGTGCTTTCCGGATTGTGGATGCGCCAACCTCACTGAGGCCGATTCCACCAATCTTCCCCTCCTTGACTAGCTCAGCTAGGGCTTTTATGGTGGTCTCGATCGGGACTTTAGGGTCAACCCGTGCGCATTCATAGATGTCGATAGTCTTGGTGCCACCTAAGACCTTGACAGCATCTTCTACGGATGCGCGAATTCCTTCAGGGCTGCCGTCGGGTCCACCCTGGAAACTGAAGCCTCCTTTGATACTTAGAATAACCTTATTCGCATCTTCGGGATACTTTTCAAAGTAATATTTGAGTAAATGCAACGAGTTTGCCTCGGGCGTTCCATAGTGTATTCCCTGCATTAGAGTTAACCTCGGACCCGCATGCTGAGTAGACAGGGCAATTTTAAAGAGCATAAGTTCAGTTCTTAGCCACTTAATCATACTTACACCATTCCAAAGTGTTGAGCCGTTATCCAATGCCGCCTTCATCACTTTGATCGCTATAGGATATTCGACAGGTGCCCATGGCTTTGTTAAACCTAGGTCGCGTAACATTAGTGTGATACTTTCCCAACATGCCTACGGCATATACCAAGTGAAGTCAATTACTTACCTAACATGCCGAACCCTACGGGTCCAACAGGCTTGCCACAAATTGTGGTAGGGGCTTTTCTTGCTAGGCTCATCGTGGAAAATGTGGGGATCGAAATCGAAGTGGGTAGTAAACTGGAAGTTTCCAACACGCTTTTTAGTGATAGATGCAATAGTCAAATTCAATATGGTTCTTTAAATTCTTCTTTGACTTCTCTGGATTATATGGTTCATTTATAGCTTTCCAGGAAGCCTCCGAGATGATACCTGTAGACTGTTGCGGACATGGACTTTGTCGTTATTTCCGCTTATGTTCCAAGGCTATTATCTCAACCCCGGGACCCGATTATGAGCTTCAAATTCCCCCGACAGGGGATATTAATAGCTACTAGTTCAAGGTATAAGTGCCCAATACTAGTAGGGAACTAGTCCATCCTATCGTAACATCTCCAATAAGGAACAACCATTTTGTTCAAGGGCTTACGTATAAACTGGAGTTGCTGTACTCTGCTCCTTGACGCCGCGATCAAAAATGGTCTATACATTCTACTGACTAAGAGTGATTCTTGGATGCTTGGGTAGGTAGGTAGGTAGTTTTGGGTTGATAATATGTTCTTACAGCAAGAAATGTCTTTAGCAAATGGACTGCATGATCAAAAGTGGAGTGGCCTCTGATAGTGCTCTCATGATGAACCACCAGAATACTAAAGAAATATGCGAATGATGCGTGTAAGCAAACGCAAGCCGTATTTGAATTCATCATCAATGCCCCATGGGGATCTCCTACAGAAGTGTATACCCTACATACAACAGACAAGTGGTGGACTACGCCAGCCTTAGCCAAACCCCTGCGACTCTCATTAGAACCTGCGGTTCCAGACCCGAAGTGAAACCCGCATGTCGAACACCTGCCGACTGACTAACTGACTGTCTGACCTGGGTACACACTGCGCCGACCGATATACCAACCCCTTTCTAACAATGACTTGTCCAGTATCCGCCAAGGATACCTGGACAAGTGATGTGCGCCTATCCTTCCTTTGTACGCCCATCCTAACTCCCGACGCATATCGCGTCAATCGGTATCGAGTACGTGAGATAGTGTCTCCATACCGAGTATATGCCTACAATTGTAGGCACATTCATAGACTGGTCAGCGAACCTCCTCGCATGACCCTAACCGCGCCTCCGTTTGCCATAATCCCACCTACGGTACTCTCGGTACTAATTTCACTTCCAGCATCATCATGCTGTCCCACACCGCCCTTGACATTAGTTCTACGTCTCTCCAGCTCTAGCGCGCGATCGCGCTCATCCCGCACCGCATTGGCGGCCTGCAAGCCTCGCGGGATACCGCGTCGCGCGTCAAGACGCGATCGTACCTCTCCGCGCAAAGCCGACCATGAGGTCGAGAAGAAGATAACGGCGTTCCAGACGCCCTGGAGGGGTAGCACGACGGCGCTAGCCAGGTTAAGTGCGAAGCTAGCGGTCTCGGCGTAGACGAGGTCGTGCACGCGATTGATGCTGCTGGGAGTCCAAGTAACGAAGACGGAGATGGCGAAGACGAAGGAGGTGCGCAGGTACGCTAGCTTCACCTGGTCCATATGATTGAAGCGCGTCTTCCAGCGCCCGAAGTTCTCGCGCAATCGCGCGCGCACGGGCGTGCGCGGGGCCGGGTCTGCCGTGATGTGTGTTACAGTGGTCTGGTACGGGTTCGGCGACGAGATCGGGGTCGCGGGACCGTCGAAGTAGGACTGGTTGTCGGGCGGGCCGTCGAACCAATTGTGCGGGGCAGCGGCGGTGCTAGAAGATGAGGGTCCGGAGATAGGGTGTGCGGTTGAGGAGTTAACGGTTGTTACTTGTACCACTTCACGGTTGATGCTACCCATGATGGCCGCGTTTCCGAATAGAGCCTGTTGACATGGTCAGATATCCGATTCTGATTTTTGATATAATATTACTGATATAGATATTGGGGGCTTACCTTTTCTCCTGAATCGCGCGCGGTCGGCACATCACGAGTAGGGTTGCTCAGGGACAGATTGCGTAGCTGGTTGCGTTGCTTGAATACATAATAGCCAACGGCAACGTAGATGCAGGTGGAGAGAATAATGCAAACCCAGATGGGGAGGTAATAGGTGTAGATTCGCAAGTTGGACCAGTCCTTATCTATCCAACACCAAATCTAAGGTGATTATTAGCGTAGATAAGGGCAGCGGAGACTATAATAGTAAAGATAGAGCTGTAGGAATTTTAGGTAATTTAGACTTACCGTTGCGTTACCGTACACGTTCTGTCCATCACCGCCGCGTACTACCAGTAGCCATAACGAAGGTATGAATGGAATACCATAACAGACCAAAAAATAGGCCCACCAGTAACGGAGAAAGCTGTTGGGGTTCGCGGAGAAGAAGAATACCATGTATACGTTGACTGCCATGGCAAAAGACCACCACGGATCTGATTGCATAAATCTGTGAGCGCATTAGTCTACGTGCATCGGAGGCGGTGACCCCTTTGTGGATCTGCGTATTAAGAGGAAAGGCTAGCAAACTCACAGTTCAAACATGAAGGCTTGAGCCTGGCACAAGTGGCTGTTCGATCCCGCTAGCACTCCCGAATATCCCATCAAGCAGGCAATGCTGGCTCCGAGGTTCGCGAAGGATGCAAATACAATGAAGGTGTTCGGTACGGATCGTAGTCGCTTGAAAAAAGCGTAGGCGATGAAGATTAAGAGGACGCCGGTGACGGACAAGGCGGCTCCCAATCTCTCGAACACTACGATAGTCTCGATGTGTTGTCTTGTAAGCGCCATCGGCGCGACAACCTCTCCGCTGCCATCAGGATCCGTGCGTATTACAATATCCATCACGATTATCGTGAGTGGGTTAGGGTGAGTTAAGGGTCATAGAGATATCGAACGGGTAGTAGTTCACCGAATAGGGAAATGCTGTATAAACAGCTCACCCCCGGTGTAAGTTAGATGAGATATCCAATTTGCAGGGAAGCTCAAGTGATCCAACGGATACTAACGTGTTTATGCCATGGACGATCGTAGGGAATTATTAGGTTGCGAGATAGGTATGAAGGAGTGGGATATTGGGGTTTAGGTAAGGGTATAGCTGGGTTGGCAGTTCTGAAGGTAGACGACTGAGGATAGAAAAAAGGAACGTATAAGTGATGAGTGGGTTGATGAAGTATCTAGAGGAGGAATATAATCGGAGTAAACGAGCATGCAATGCAATAGACAAATGGAAATCGTAAAGGAAAATTGTTGATAATAGAAAGGAAAAGGTTGAAACCGAAGGTTCGGTGGACGGCGTTGTTGGTGGGTTGAGTGGGAGGGTATATGAGATGGAAGTAGACCGATGTATGGAGGATACTTAAGGTACTCCTAGGTAGACCGCATAGCTGATTCCGTGAATCAATTGGGTGCGTAGGTAGATGTTAAAAGGCTGCCAGATGTGGATGACTCAAAACTCAACTAGGTCAATGATATAGGTCGATTTAGGGATTATATCTGAGCTGCCAGTTGCCAGATGCCAGAGACGATCCAAGCGTCTGTTGATAGGGAAGATAGAGTACGAGTAATCTGGAAGTTTAATAGAAGTGAATTAGAGCAAGCCCAAATACGCATGTTTCCGCAGCTTCGCTTGCTCGTCGGAGACAAGTCATGCCAATGGCTGCATGTCTAATACCTAGGTGGTCTACATTGGTGATTTTGACAGGAGGGAGCTGACGTAGGAGTAATGTGCGGTAGTATTGAAGGAGACTATGGATTATTAAGTGAATGCATAGGTACTAGGTAGCTTTACATCTCGTGGCAGACGGGAATGCATTTTTCTTGACAGACTGATGTAGGTACTTCTATACCCATCTATACCCAGCTGGGTTACTGTCAGGTTGGAAGCGGGAATATGGGTAATTTACCGGACCCTTCCATAATTCCCAGAAACCAAAGTCAAGCCTTCCAGTAATTAATAGGGAGTGTTGTACAAGGTATGTTACCCGAAGAAAGGAGAATACTAAGTGGAGAAATAGGAAAATCGTTCGTATCTGGGTATTAGGTAGGTACTAGGTAGATGGAGAAGCTATACTCTGGAGAACCCCCTTCGTACCTAGGTAGCAATGCTCGTATGTTAGATACCTATTATGAAATGCAACACTTTCAAGTTGTGTAAAACGGAACATATGGAATAATATCAAGAATATTACAGCGGCCTTACATGAGAGAAAACACCAAAGTTTTCATAGTGCCTTGTCCTTCTGGAAGACCCTGATGCAGTGCTACATAGGTACATACTACTAGGTAGTTACTACCTAAGCATGCACCAATTACTAAGTTACCTACCTACCTACCTAGTACCTAGTTTGATGAATAAACCTCGTTTGGGCTTGCCCTAAAAAACGCCATGCAGGTCTGCAGACATGTAGAAGCAAGGAGGTAAGGAGAGCTTGGCAGGTAGTTACGAACTAAAGAAATAATAAGGTAAGGCAAGTTAACATATGGAAGCAGCCCTAAGCATTGAAAGTAGATTGGTATATAACGCAATGATGAACATGACCAAAGTCCCCCGCAGATCGCCGTAGCCTGCATATTCAGGCGAGCCTCATCATCAGATAATACCAAGTAAGGTTACCGAGAATATAAGTATATACAATCATAGTCACATATAAAAATACAATGTAGGATTAGAAGGACTTTTCCTGGTCCGAATGGCTGGCTTTTTGGATTCCAGATTGGTTTATCTACCTAGTAGGAATCGTGGGGGCTTATATTCCAGAACGATCGGGCGAGGGGCTGGCTTCGTTGTGTGTGTTTGTGTACCTAGGTAGGTATGCTGAATGGGTTTTTTTTCTGACAGATCAGCTGCGGAGAACAACCTCCTACTCCTGGGCAGTGTAACGGATGCGAACGGTATGAAAATTTGGAGACGTAAAAGATCTCCCAACTAGCGAAAATCCATCCCGTCTGTCTTGCGTTTTTTTCACACGTGGACTGTTGGAGGTCGATCTATTACAGGGCAGTTCCTTGTACGTTAATTGCCCAGGTTTCATAAAGTACTCTTAGGCGGACCCCCCTGAAGCTATTAACCAGGTACACTGCAAGTAAACACTCTCAATTCTAGTAGCTACCAAATATTCCGTGTACAATTGGATTTACAGAAATGATCAATACATCGGATCGTAGGGAGAAAAGTAGGCCCTAGAGTGCAGTGAACAAAGACCATTATTGATCGAGAGCGACGGGCGACTGTTTGCTACACTGCATGATGCAAGCTGCAACGGAGACCCAATGGCGAACGGCCCTCATATCTCAATGAAATGCACCGAGGCTAAGTACTGCCGTTTCGAGGTGCTGGCCTAACCAAAACCAATCGTTGGTCAAGGTATTGGCTTGCGGCGACGAAAGTCTCGGTCACGGAATTAGTTGTCTAAGATAACCTCAAGGTTACCTACTTCAACTCCTATGGAAGATTGCAGTGAGCGACAATGCTTCCCGCAACCATTCCGATTTTTTACGATTAATTTGATCCCGACACTCCGAGCCTATCGTGATCCATATTCGAATTTCAATTTTCGGACTGTATGCCGAGCTCCGAGTCGCGATTCACATCGGATTCTGTCGATGGAGAAACCTTGTTCGTGAAAGACAAACAATCAATAACGTAACGTCTATTATTTACGGTATTTACCTGGGCAGGCACTCAAGTCCTAAGTTAAGCCCTAAGGAATAACAGGGGACCCGCTGTGTGACCCATTTGCCCGTGGGGAAAGTCCCTACTAGGTAGTTAAATTCGGCGCTAAATTCATTGCCGTTTGTGGTGGATAATATGGATATTGTGAGTTGTGATTGGTTGACCAAACCATTGAGTTATTGGTACGCACGATCTACCAGTTGCAGTTGCCAACTTCGATTTTTAAATATCTTTTTGTTGATGAACTTCCTATGACTCTTAAGCAGCGCAATAAGTCATTGACCCACAGGTTTCGGGAGTTATAATGGCGTTGAAACTATGGAGGATTCAAGAAATGGCTGTGACTAATTCTAACGGGTTTCGATAGTCTTGACCTGAATGTAAGTTAGCTAGCTAAATTTCCGTAGGATACGACTCACATTGTATGAGATATCGTTTAGGTGGGATGCGGTTAAGCAATTGTTTACCTACTGATCCCATAAAAGTGAGGTTAAATATTTGATTAAGTAGGTAGTGACCCATTGTATCACCAAGACCTCCCGAATGTGGTTCTTCTTTGAAGAACCATCGTTAAGCAGTTGTGAATTCTACAAATTTATCATATTTGATCAGATGTGTTTAATGAGAGATATCAGATAATAGAGGTACTGGGCTTAATTCTACATTATTGCAGTTATATTCGGTAATTAAGAATAAAATTGTACAGATTTTTTGATGCTTTGGCGGTTTACGGTACGTGGCCTACTGTCGGATGGACGGAAGGGTTGAGCTTCATAAGTGTGCTGAAGTTTAGGTAGTTAAATAACGACCGAAGCATGTATAATAACCTAGGAAGTTTGAAAGTGCTCGTTGTAGGCTAGAATCAATAACATCTATGTGAGAAGGTTGTTCAAGGTTAAAGGAATTGAATAATGAATACCTACATACTTATCTACCGACCTACTAACCTTGGTAGTTTCATCACGGAACTAGCAGGCAAGCGTAGTGCAAGGGATGTTATGAACTTGGTCAGGGCGTGAAGGAGTCTAACGACACTGTGTCAATTAATAATTACCTAGGGAGGCAAGTATATGACGAATAAGTGTAGTGTACGGAGAGAAGGGTGGTGGCAAGACATTCATAACCAATATGCTTACTACGATTCTTTCCATACCAGGCACAAAGCCACAATTGGTGTAGGTAATTTTTTCATGGAATTTATGGAAACATTCGTTTATTTAGGTGTTAACAATCGAGATAGGCCAAGTATAATATATGAACCTATTGGTAAGTATGTATGGGTTTTGCGTGTTACCCCTTTCCAGTACTAAGCTGTCACAGTAGATTTGCGTTAATTGGCGCAGAACGGAATCCCTCAACACGTTTCTCCAATTTAGTTAAACAGATCACTTAGATTTCTTTAATGGGCCCATGGAAGTAATGCTTTGCTCGAATAAAGTACCACGAGATACTTAGTAAAACCAGCACACCGAATACCAAAACGCTCCAATTGGTCGTACTCGGCGTTGGGTGGTTGACTTGGGGCCAAAATGACTAAAATAAAGTAAATATGCTGTATAGACAGGAAAAGATGTTATTCGCAACTCCAAGTGGCTCCGGAAGTTTCCAGGGACCCCAGGTTAAGGCATTTCTGTCGATAAACTCGGAGTTGGTGACGGAATTGCTGGGACGAATTGCTCCAGTACATCGACGCCACAATAGGAGGCCACACACTAGAGTATATGAAGTAAATAGTGCTGCGTTCACGAGTGAGAGTAAGGCTTGCAATGCCACAGCCGATCCAAGAACGATGAGCGAAAGCAGGATAGTTACAGCATAAGTGACAAGAATAACATTGATCGGGAGAGAATTTCTCGAAAGCTGTTAGAATATTGTCAATAACATCAGAACACAAATTCGATAGCCCCTCTAGATTCGGTTTCATCAGTGTTGTTTGTTAGGTACTCACCTTTATCATATACTGATGAAAAGGGAGCCCCTTATCACGTGAGAATGACCAAAGCATGCGCGACGCTGACGCATAAATCCCAGCACTGGCAGCCACTGAGAGGACTAGGACAATGCTGGCCAAAACGATAGCTCCAGCAGTTGATCTGAGCGATGATTGGAAGATTTGAAGAGATGGACAAAACAAGGTATCTGCAGCCGCTACAGCAGTGTCCAGATCAGTCGTACAAAAAAGTAGTGCTACAACAATAGCAAATGCCAAAGCTCCGTTAATGAGAATTGTATAAATCAACGCCCAAGGCACCACAATAGGAGCAGACTGTTTCCTCGGACATGTGAACAGCGCAATCAGCGCCGAGGAGTGAGCTGGCCATTGTTGGAAAGCCCACTAGAAAGACGAGACCTTGGCTTGGCCAGTCACCATTATTAGAAAACGTGGTAAAAACATCAGACGCGTTATTATGCGGAGCCAAATAGACCATAGGAATTAACACACAGAAAAACCCCACAAGATGGAAGACGAGGATGAACCCTTCAAACTTCGAAAGAACTTGGCTGGATATGGAGTTCATCAACACGCAAAAGAGGCTTGTTGCCCAAATGAGCAAGACGGTTTGCCAAGCCTGCGGTACATAGCTTGGTTGAGCTAATACAACGATGCCTTGGAGGAGAGTGGCAATGAGGTATCCAACAGAAGTAGCAATCGCTTGCCATGCTATAGCTGTGAGCCAGGCGATCATGTAAGTGAGGAATGTAGCCGTTGAGGGTGGAGCTAACATGGCGACCCAGTGATCTAGATTACCAAGGAATATTTAGCATAGTCTGCGATAGAAACAAGAAGAGTCATTACATTGCCCGCCCGCCCGCTGTTGGGGCTATTGATGCCAATTCCGCTAAAGTTGCGTATACAGACAAGATGCCTATCCAATTTACCACGAGAGCCCATATGACTCCGGCGGTGCCCCCAACTAAAAGAGTAGGCACGGAGGTCGGGAGTACGCTCTCCCAAGAACAGAGGGCTGTGCACGAGATTCCCAGAATAGACATGAACCCAAAGCTACGATTGAGACGGGGTTGCTTCCCGAGTCGTTGCAAGATTAATGTGTCGTCGTAAGGGGAAAGCGAATGATGGGTGGGTATTGTGGACGTGGCATCGCGCTCAACTACGGTGCGAAGTTCAATATCGGCCTTGGACATCGTGGGCGGCAAAGTGACGTTGAATGAATAAGACTATGTGTGGAAAAGCACAATGGTACTTTGGGTTGATTGATGGGTCGAAATTGACTACCAAATTATTAACCGACCATTTTTCATGTTTAACATTGGGAAAACACGAAGCAAAATCGACAATTTCTGCATTTCTGACTGTTAGTTCAGTAAATGAAGCGGACTGATCTAACAGTTGTAATCATACCTAATCTTACTCAAACGGTCCATTGTCGACACGGAATTTACTGCATGTAAGGCAGTGTGTTTTTCTCCACCAACAGAGAAGATTCTTGCAGCCAACACACATCTTATATCACATCATACCCCTTCTATCACTTCGTTCCCTCACATACGCGTAGCGTAACATCGACGAAGCCATGCACCGGGGGTTATGGATGGGCGTCGGAATGAGCGCGACTGGCGGCTATAATGTGTTGTTCCCCGCGACTAAAAATGATTGCTGCCTAGCAGACTGTGTTCTTATCCTATTGACCTGAATACTCATGTTTCACACCTTTAAACAACTGTAACTGGTGGCAAAAACCCTGTAGAATGGCAACTGTACCTGTTCTCGAGAGCGAGGTTAACTTTGAGGCACCAAACGGTGGCAAAGCAGGTAGCACCTGGTATAAGGTCTATGGTAGCCTCGAAGAGTCACCTTTTCCAGCTCTTATTGCTCTTCACGGAGGTCCTGGAGCCGGCCATGAGTACCTATCGCCACTCACTAACTTGTACGATAAATGCGGAGTCCCAGTCGTATTCTACGACCAAGTTGGCTGTGGACGGTCAACTCATTATCGGGAGAAGGCGGGAGATGAATCATTTTGGACGTTCGATCTCTTCATCCAAGAGCTTGACAACTTAGTGGATCACCTGAAGCTACGGGAAAAAGGATTCTTCCTGCTTGGGCAAAGCTGGGGCGGCATGCTCGGTGCTGTTTATGCCACCCGTCACCCAAAAGGGCTCAAGAAGTTGATCATAGCTAGTTCACCAGCTAGTGTCCCTCTTTGCGTAGCAGGGACTGACCAACTGCGATCTGAACTCCCACAAGATATCCGAGCGGTCCTAGAGGGATCCGACCACGACAGTCCGAAATATGAGGAGGCCAGTGCGTTCTTTTATAATCAGCATGTATGTCGGCTCGATCCGCGACCGGAAGATGTCCAGACTGCGTTCAAGAACCTCGAAGACTCAACCGCTTACGTGACAATGTGAGTATGCCTCGCTGACATTTAGTTAATCTCATAATGCTCATACCCAGAGAATAAAGGCAAGGACCTTCTGAACTGGTTATTGTGGGTAGCCTCAAAAATTGGGAGGGATGGAAAGTTGCGCACGAAATCAAGGTTGATACTTTAGTGTTAAATGGCAGATATGATGAGATAACTGATATCTGTGTTGAACCGTGGTTCAAGGTTATTCCACGGGTCAAGTGGGTGACCTTTGAGAACTCGAGCCATATGGCCCATTGGGAACAGCCTGAACGTTTCATTCAAGTGTGCGGTGGGTTTCTCAAAGGCTGAGGAGTCTTGAAAGTAGGGAACTCAGAACAAGAGCCTCCCTACACTCTGTATAGGTACTAGGTAGATAGTATGAGATAACAATTTTATTTTTCTCATCTGTCCTTTGCGTTTATTGGTAAAATGCGACAGTGCAATAATCTTTTTACTTAGGTAGAAACTGGAACATTGAGTCCTGGACCGGTGAGTGAAAACATCTAAGCTCAATTTCGACCCGTTATCAGCCGTTTATGATTTGACGTCGCACCGCGCCAGTACATAAGGACTATGTATGTAGCTAACTGGTACCATGAGTACCTCGTAATTAGTCAGACTTGTGTAGACGTGGTGTCCTATCAATCGCGTAGGAAAGTGGACGCGTTGGTAGGTAGTAATTGAGAAGTTTAAGATTTCAGCTGAATCTCAAAATTAGAGGTAATTAATTTACACGGAAACTGCCTGCAGGACATCGGTCAAAGTTCCTGTTGTCCGTCCCAGTGGGTGTGTAGCACAGCATAACGCTAGGACGATACCTAAATGCCGCTTAATCATAGGGCTTGCCACACAGCCTGCATACCCTGCATGCCCCCAACGTAGCCCCCCAGTTTATTGAGATTCTCTTGAGCTTATCATCTTAAGGTGAATCGTTCCAACAGCTCAACACGGCCAACCTCAAAACAGTTTCAAAATAGCAGAACTTTACATGATGTGTAGTTGTACTAGGTACTTTTGGTCTGCGGCCTGTACTGCTTTCTGAGCCTTTAGTAGGTGATCTTTGTGTTGGTCCCTGGGAACTACCTAGCTGAGCATTGCGCAAAATCAGCGGCAACATTCTAAACAGGAATGGACGCAAAATATACAATATTCCATCCAATTAATCTTCAAGATTTTAAAAATTTAAGGATTCTTTCTATTTTATCTTACCTTTACTAGTCTCACTTACCAGAAGACGATAATAACAAATCGGATCTATCGTAGTTGATATGGCTAGTCCGTCACAATCTTTGATGTATTTTTCAACACGTGCATGACGCTTTCCAACCAACCGCACAACTTGCCTACGATCTGCCACCAACAGCATCCTGACAACTCACCCCTATAACATAATGTGCGAATCGCCGGATCGTTACGAGTGATCCATTCTGGACTGCGAGCTCGACTACCGTGTTCTGCTTTGCGCATGAATGGACTGCGTGCTTAGGTAGGTAGTATCCATCCCCCCAGGGCAAAGACGAAGTTACACATAGGAGTAGGGATAATTTCATTATATTGTGAACGAGTAGAAGGGTCACAAGAAAAACCCCTAGAGGGACTGCGTGGTCTGTGCGCTGGTTGGATCGGCTGTAGAGTGCAATGTAAAAGGGGGGAGGCACAGCTGGTAGTAGAAAGGCCGATGGACCATCCTCCCTGGGTACTTATTGCATAAATATTTTCTAGAAAATGTCGTCCATGAATCTTGGGTTAATTGGTCTCAGAGGTTACTTACCAAGATATGATTTGTCTGCAAAGTCAGCCATAAGAATAGGGGAACGACCATGAACATGATTGAGCGGAGCAACCGTGCGTTGTATAAAAGTGATACTTCCACAATCTCAATTTTACGCCACTACCTCTGACCCCTAGGCTGCGTGGCCTGTTATATCCGACAGGTTTGAGCGTCATAATTCATGTCTATACAACCGACGTCAGTCCAAAAGACCACGCCTCCTTCCATCTTTAGTATAACACCGAAACGAGTCTAGGGCCAAGACAGTGGGCTTATCCAGCACATCTTCATATCCCACTCCCACGCGATTCAATACACTCATACCATCCTATTCCCCCATCAAACCGTATATATGAAGTCAGGTTTGCCATCGCCCAAAGCCTCGATCTCTGCTGCGCTTTTGCCCTCGATACGGTAGTCGCGCTTGCCTTGGCGCCTCTTCTTGTTCTCGATACGTAGAAGCGTCGTCATTAGTACACTGCCTCCGAACAGGAATATCGTCATGTATGCGACCATGACGCCATGGCCTTCGAGGTATCGCGGCGGGCTGAAGTAGATGTTCGAGCTGACTATGCCGTTCAGGTTGCCCCAACCGATCACGAAACCGAGCACAACACCTCGCTTGTATACACCCTCGATATTGTTCGCCATCCAAGTGATGGTATTGGATATGCAGGGGTATATTCCCAGAGCACCGAGGAAGGTACCAGCGTACTTAACCCTGGGGTCGGTTGAGGCGAGAAGCATTAGGAATCCGGCGATACCAACGAGACTAACGACGATATTGCAGAGACCGCGCTGGCGGGTACGATCGGCGACGAAGCCAATCACAACGGTGAGTAAAGCGGCGGCGGCATACGGAGGCACACTCAGGAGTTGAGAACGAACGGTAGTCGTGCTCCAGCCTAGTTCCTGAATAATGCTGGGCAAGAAAAGCGAGAAGGCGTATAGGGGCATGTCGCAGCCCATGTAGATAACCATACCAAGCCACATCTTCCAATCTTTGAGACCGGCAATGAGGTAACTCATTTTCCATTCCTCATGCTCGGCTGATGATTGTTGGTCCAGCTTGAGTCGGCGTACGACACGGACGCGGTCCTCGTCTGACAGGAATCGAGCTTGGTCGGGGAAGTCATGCACCATCCAGAATGATGCGAAGCCGAACACCACAGTAAGGAGTCCTTCCAAAATGAAGATCCAAGCCCATCCAGGTCGGCCACCGATGCCGTCCATCAGTTCTATTGCGGCGGCGAGGAGGCCACCGAAAGAACCCGAGATAGCTGCTGCTGAGAAGAAGATAGCCTAGGATAGGTCAGCGACGGTAACATAGAAGCTGCGTAATGCATGCGAGGATGTGAGTAAGTAGGTAGACTTACAGCGCGAACGCCGAACTCGGACCGGCGATACCAACATGATAGATAATAATTTACGCCGGGGAAAAGCCCCGCCTCAGCTAGACCAAGAAACCAACGCGCGGCCATAATGCCCGAGTAATTGTATACGAAGCCCATGCCCGTCATTGAGGCACCCCATAGTACCCTTACGTGTCACGACGTTAGCTGGATTATTCTCGGCATTGGTTCCGATGATAGTGATGATAGTGGTTACGACTTACATGATTATTGGGATGAATATGGATGGCCGCAGCTTCTTCAGTAGGACATTGGTAAGAGGCTCGAAGAGCGAGTACGAAATGAAGAAAATCGTAAGTGTCTCATTGTACTGGTCTGGAAGCCTCAGATGTAAGTCCTGCGGAAGATTCGCGACCTTCGCGTTGCCAATGTTGGTCCGATCTAAAAATGCAAGCAAATATAGAATGCAAAGCTGGAATCGCAAGGTGTCAGCAACGGCGCGACAGGACGCGGCGCGGTAAAATTGAACTTACCCAAGGTATTAATATCCAATCAAGTTTTCGAAGTAATCTAGAATCCTATTATGAATGTCAGCTATCGCGAAGAGGTATCAGATTCATGGAATAATGCTCACAATTCTATCCTTCTCTTCCTGAGAAAGATGTGCATCTGGATCAGGTGGAAGTCCATCGAAGGTTTCCACATGATTTGCATCTTTACTAGAGTCCCGGGAGGCCGAGCGCTTCTCAACGTCACTCATGGTGGCTCAAGATCGGATGCCGTCGCAAGTAGAAATAATCGGTATAAATCTACTTGGTTTAGCGTGACGAAGGAGGTTGAGGTTGAATAAAATAGGCAAGACGGAACAAAGCCTGAAGCAGATACTATCGTAGAGGTATCGTATCAGTCATCTGACCTCGGGATTGAAGGTCGGCACAATCAATATATGCGATCAATCGGGCTCAGATATAATACACGAAACCGAAGATAATCAATTCAGGCAATACCAAAGAATTGAGAAGATAGGAATGAATTGAGGCCAAAAAAAGAGAGGGAAGACGAGATTGATGAAAGATTAGTATATCGCGGGATGTGAATTTATGTTAGGTGTATGTATAGGTACATGAAAGAGGTTGCCCGTATTATCTACGAGTGTGGACGGTGATGAACGGTACGAGACGGAAGGCGTTAATAGCCCGAGTTAAAAGGTCCGCAGGGCTTAGGCGAGATCAATGAATGGAAGAAGGGAGGTTTGTAATAAGTAATGACGGGGGCCGGGACGAGGTGGAGGAAAGGCTAAGAGGGAGAAGGATCGGCAGTTTATTAAATGGAGAGGGCATGGGGGAGCATGGGGACGATGATGACTTTTTTAAGAGGGGGCAATAATACCTAACTGACTTATTTCACTTCCATATATGTACGAGCTTCAGCAGCAGATGTCTTAAGGTGGGCCAGCTTCTACCCAATCCGGCAGCCCAGACACCATAACCACAACAGTTTACCGAACTTCCTTCTATTAATTCTATATGGATCGATTGTATAGGTTTGTCTGTCAGGTAGATCTTGTTATATGGAAGGGGAACACCAATAAGGATAGCGAAAATACGGCCCAATCTGTCGGACCTACGGGCTTGTCCAATAAGATATCACGGCATGTTTTCCTAGCGATGATATCGTGAAATCTGGATACGAATGTTTGTTCGATCAAGCAGATTTGGAATAAAGGGATATTAGTTGGTGTTTACCATGTGGTACCACTGTTCCCTATAACTAAGCGACGATCAAGATGGAAACCTTGGAAGATGGAGATAGATTTTAGTGTTGCTACCACAGCAGCGTCCCAGAAGCTAGGCGGCGGACTAAGACCTAGCGACGGCCAAGACAAGACGAGAGACCCCTGTGACGCACGTTTACTAATAAGGCTTACGTCCGGTAAGGGCACTAGGTAAGCAGCTAACTAAGGCGCTACAGAATGGAGGGGAATACCTAGCGGCTTACCTTGACCCCGGAGAGCCTTAGGAAATCGAATTGAACAGAATGATGTCTACTTGCTACTACGTATTTCGATTGTCATATATTTGACGTGGTCGTCGTACGATACACATCGTCGGAAGGGATTATTCTGTGTTTAGGACACTGTTGGGAATATGGTGCATGTTGACGATGTAGTGCACGACTATTTCCAGCGTCGCATATATATCAATAATCAGGTACTAGATGGGTAGGAGATGCGAGAGACTCACAGTAGCTCCGTCTGTAGTATCATGTTGTAAGATTTCTGTTGAAGAATCTCGTTTTGGATATATGAGCCGCATCAAATCGCATTGCGGCCGAATTAGCTATGAGCCCAGTGAATCCTGTGATACTTAAGACTGACCTTTGGGAAGTCCCCTCGCATAATCCTATGGTTTCTTCCGCCTTTGTGTTCGACGGGAGACCGGAAGAGGGTACGATATTCCACAAAGCTCTACCCAGAATTCTGACAGGTCTTAGATTCGGTCCTACGGGGGAAATGTTGTAGATAGCTTGCGCCACCTGTCAATCAATTTGGAGATAGCGCGGATCGTGAAGCGCGAATCATGCATGTTTGTGTTCAATCGCAAATATGCGCTCATCTGTATCCTTTAAGATAGACCGAGGAAATAGCGATTGGAGGCAAAGTGTGATGGATATCGATGTCATCTTCATCTTGGTAAGTCTATACGAATGCCACTTTTTGAGTCTTCCAAGTTCTAAAATGTAGCCAAGAAGTTGAAATAGTCGGTCTCAAATAATTTTAGTTCGTAGAACGGGAACTAGAGACTCGAGCTTGCAGTCCCGAATCAGGGTCTTTCTTTCCCCTCTTATTTCCACAGGGCCAACCATCCAATGATCGCACTTTCATTCCTTACCACATCCATCACACCCACACTTTCCTACACCTACACTAAGCCAGATGGAGAAAGCCTGAAGCTACCCCGCATGCGAACGAAGGATCAGTGGGGTTAGCTCGCTCCAAAGGATCCAATTACCCCAACCGAACTTCACCATGTCCTTGTCCAATCTGACCAGACTCCAGCCTAACCTGCCTGCTTCCAGGAAGGTTCTGCTTTGCTACAGGGCTACACAGGTACCTACACTGCTGCAATACAAGCAGGTACGGGTTAAAATTTAAGACGAACTGTCCAGGTGTTTGGTTTGGAAATCCCTTATCCATGGACGTTTGATAGGGCAGGTCCCCACTATCCAATGTCAATTACTGTACGCCTAGAATTTCAAATCAAACTTCTCTAAACCATCATCGCATCAAAGTCACGACTAAAGCGACGGTATCAGAGAAACCCCCGATTTTGATGCGATGAACATTCAAGGCTTCGGATATCTAGGAATGCCTAGTAAGGAGCGATGCAGAGCGACCTTATTGTTGACCGCCACTCTTCTATTTAGCTGCAGGTACCTATTAAACATCCTTCTCGTCCACTGTCGTGTCAGCTATTCAGCCCTGTATGACAGCTAAGCTCACGCGACGTTAAGCTGCTTTGTATTTTACAGCCCTGCTGTTCCAGTCCTTCGGCCCCCCATCGGAATCCTTCCGTTGCACAAGAAGACCAAGTCAAAACAACTCTAGCTGGCACGTCCTCATACGAGTCTCAATTTCATTTTTTGGCACCGAAATTGTTCTTGGATATACCTTGCTCTAGCCCCTTTTTAGGCAGAGACTTCAGTGTAGGACAACTTGGTACTAATGCAGTTTCCCATCAGCTATTTATTTACCTACTTATCTAGGATCGAGTTACCCGGAATTATGGACGGGCATTGATTATGGATACTAAAGCCTAACAAAATACATCGTCTACGCAAGACAATCCTTTCTAGAAAAGGGGCTTATGTCGCTTGCCTCCCTACGGACCTGCTGAAGGTAACTCGATCTGGAAGATTATGGTTTGAGAATATAGTTTCTACTGGCTAAACTTGCAGATATTAACTTTAGGTACGCTCAGTCGGAAGCATCGAAAGATAGACTCAACGATGTGTCGTTGTAAATAGGTGCCTGATCATCGGGTCAAATTTATGGCCGCGTTATGTATGGGATTGCATCAAACCTAAACGCCCTAGAGTCAGACAGTCAAGCATGAACAATTGAGCTACTGGTCCTAGGCCCTCCCTGTGGCTATCTGTAAACCCACTCGTTTGATGAATATTCAATAGCCCGTTCGAGATCTAGCGCTCCTACGATGGCAAATTACGCAAATTTTAATGTCATCTGAAAATCTTCGCAATAGAGTGGATAGACTGCAACTGGACCGGACGGAAACGTGCTCGAACTAGGTCCATTAATGCTTATATGAAGCAACGGGACTTTGGAAGTGGCCCTGCTTATTCTAGCACGTGTCGATTCCGCGAGATTCGGAATCATCCGCGGGAACTCCTTAAAGGCCGCCCGGCAAGGACCTTGTTCGAGTAATCCGGGTGCCTGCTTCTTGCATGTTACTAGCCGCTATCGGTCCAAGCACCTCATCAACGAGTTGCCGCCGAGCTACACTTCAAATTTAGTGAACGCTACCTAAGCCGTTACCTCACTATAGTGTCCACTAGAGATTCTGGAGGGCACCAGTCACCAAAATCTCAGGTACACCACCCCCTGGAGGCATGGATCGATTTCCTCGATAGAGTACACGCCAAAGAAGGTATCGATGTCCTAGCGCGATGTCTAAAATATGTGTTCCCAGCTTTTAATACAGATTCACGACAAAGTTGTCGTAGTTAGCTATAGTAGATAAGAGCATTGCTAAACCATTTTCTCGCTATAGTTCTAGATTGCCTACCTGTGTTGTTAGACACATCTGATTCCTAGAAATTGATGAAAGTGTCAACAATAAGAAATTTTAAATTTACAATGTTTTCATATATATTTGCTACGCTAATAGAAAACAAAAGTCAATGAAAAGCCCCTTTTTAATATGTGGCGGGGCTCGGCGTTTTATTGATGCGCCACTCAAATTCACGTGGGATTTCGTGATACTAAGGTACCTACCTAATGCTAGTCTAATAAGTTAATTCCAACTAACAGTTACCTAATTAATATGTACGCCAATTTTTGTTGAGGGTGAGATAAATATGCCTCTTCATGACTAATGCTGACCTAGATGAGCTATTATTATGAAGATCTAAAACGTAGAGATTCATCATTAAGCCCAACCTTTTCCGCATTCCAATCTGCTCCGCCCGATATTCACTGCCGTCTCCCGTCGCGGGGTACCCACGATTTTTACTAGGTTCTACGGCGTGTCCCGGACCCTTGTCCTAACCAAGAACATGGCTAGGAACGTCTGTATCGTTGGTAGGACAGCTAGCATTCCGTCTCCGGTCTAAGTAGCCGGTTCACTCATATGCATTCTAGGTGCTGGCCCCTCAGGTCTCGTAGCAGCGAAAACTTTATTGCATGATGTGCCAGCCGGTTCATATAATGTCACCATCTTTGAGGCTCAGTCCCGAATCGGCGGATTATGGCCCACAAGCAAGGACGACGCTGACGGCCTTGTACATCCACACATGGTGACCAACCAGAGTAAACATACGGTCCAGTTTAGCGATCTTGCTTGGCGAGACAGTGATCCGCAATTCCCAAGAGCGTGGCAAGTGGGCCAATATCTAGAAAGATATATAAACATGTACGGAGGGGCTGATACACGGCTCGGACATAAAGTTGTGAAAGCCGACTTAGAGGGCGACGGCTCGTGGAAGGTAGAAACTGAGTCTGCAGGAGCATCTAGGACCGATAAATTTGACTATTTACTGGTAACCACCGGCTTCTTCGGGAAACCGATATGGCCGGAATATGTACCGGAAGATGCCGACGTACCAATTATCCATAGCAGCAAATATCGAGATCTTAAGGGTCTCCTCGCAAAGTCAAATCGTCGTGGCGGTAAGATTCTTGTTATTGGCGGACAGATGTCAGGAGTCGAGATTTCTGCGACAATCGCCACACATTTATCATCTGCCATTCATTCGCCTGGGGAGAAGATCATGGAAGAACCAGACAAATATTCAATACACCACGTTGTCCAACGGCCATCATGGATATTTCCACTCTTCACCTCTCCAAAGGTACCAGAAATTTCGACTTTCATTCACCAGCAAACTTGAGAACTGTATACTAATGGATAAAACAGCCAGCTTCTTCAGCACCACCCTTCCTCCCGTGCGACCTACCTTCATACAATCTGGCCAACAGACCCCATCCTCTGACGAACACTCAGGGGCACATAAGTGTTGAAGCAGCACGAACCTTCAACCCCATATATCAAACAGCTCTAGGTACCAATCAATCCGAATTCTCACCAGAAACCAAGATCGATGGTGACCTGCTTGACGAGCAACCATTCTTAGCTATGAGCCAGTATTATATGGACTTCGTGCGATCGGGCCTTATCAAAGTCAGCAAGGGCAAAGTTACATCGCTTTCCGGAAACACCGCTACCATTTCTGCTAATGAGCAGATCTCTGATATCGCCGCCGTAGTCTTAGCAACAGGATTCGATCCGTCTCCCTCCCTCTCCTTTCTCCCCACCTCCGTCCTTGAGACTATTTCGCACTCCCCCTCGCACTCTAACCTTCCTGTCGCCCTCGCTTTCCACGGGACGCACCACCCATCCCTGCCAACACTAGGTTTCGTCGGCATGTACCGTTCACCGTATTGGGGCGTCATGGAAATGCAAGCCCACTTCATCGCACACCTCTGGACAGACCCCCAAACCCCACCCCTACAAAACGCCCTCGCAACCGACGACAGCATCACACGAACGCTATCTCTGCGCACCGACCCACGCACCTCCCAATTCCCAATGGGCGACTACGCCTTCCTAATGCAAGAGTTCGCGCGCGCCCTCTCCCTCCCCATCAACCCCTTCGGCGACACCCCGCTCCTCGGCAACGGCAAGCCCATGGATATCCTTACGCCGCCACGGTACTCTTACCCGTGCGAGCGCCCCTGGGACCGGGAACAGGAAATATCCGCAAACCTTCACGCGACACTCGAAACCGCAGTAGCGGGTCTCTCGCACGCGCGCTTCGTCGCCGGTGCAGTATTCCGCTCCCTCCTCGGTACATGGCGGCTCTCACGAACCCTAAGCTCGCGGCTTCCCTCTCACCCAAGCGGGCGCTTTGAAGGCGTCGCGCGGTTCCACTTGCGAGAGGGGACTGCCGACGGACTATCCAACGCGCGCATATGCTCGGCCGAAGCGGGATTAGGGTTGGGGTTGGAGTACCTTTACGAAGAAGACGGAACGTTTACGGCGCGCGACAACCCGGGCCTGTCGTTCCGCGCGACTCGGCGGTATGTTTGGCGGTACGATGAGCTGGCTGATAAGCTGAGCGTGTGGTTTGCGCGGACGGATGATCAGATGAGAGCGGATTACTTGTTTCATGAGGTGGAGTTCTTGGTTCCTTCTGATGAGGATGGAGATGAGGATAAAGGGACGAAAGGGAAGGGGTGGTTGGCAAAGGCGAGTCACTTGTGTATTGAGGACTTGTACGATGTGCACTACGAGTTCAAGTTCAAGGCCGTGAATCTGAAAGAGTGGAAGTTGGGGTACACGGTTAAGGGGCCGAAGAAGGATTATACCATCGATGGAGTTTATACAAGGTAATAAAGCTGGTTATCGGTTGGTGTAGATTGGATAGATGGCTAGATTGGAGTTTACGAAACGAATGATTTAGAGGTGGAGGCTAAGGATAATATCTATCGTCTATTCATAAGGTCGTATCGGTTGTGAACATAATTCTACCTAGCCAAACAGAGTGGTGAGGAAAACCCCCTTCTACTTTTACCCCACCTAGTGCAACGGCACAAAGCCAATACGTGCCTCTACTTGCTGTCTTCTCTCACTTATCTACGACTCGGAACCCAGAACCTCTAAATCCGGATTGGAACGGAGTCCTTCCTAACTAGAGACAATCCTCCTTTTCCGTGGTCCTGAACAAGTCCGTTCTCGCACTTCCTCCCGTGTAGAAAGTCGGCCAAGTTACGAATCGTGCCATCAGCTATCTCGCGCAACGCTTCCTCGGTGAAGAAAGCTTGGTGGCCGCATACAAGAACGTTGTGGAATGTAGTTAAACGCATGAGTTCATCGTCGTCGATGATGTGACCCGAATGGTCGTTATAGAAAAGGGCTCCCTCTCCATCATACACGTCTAGCGCCAATCCACCCAAATGCTTGCTCTTAAGGGCTGCGATGACGGCTTTCGTCTTAATAAGACCGCCTCGCGAGGTGTTCACTAGCATAGCCCCTTTCTTCATCTTAGATAGAGTGTCATCGTTTATGATGTGCCGCGTCTTATCCGTCAGTGGGCAGTGCAGGCTAACGAAGTCGCTTTCGGAAAGGACAGTGTCTAGATCGGTGTACGTGCCGTACTTCTTAAAATCGTCGTTTTCGTAGGGATCGAAAGCTAGAAGCCGACACCCAAAACCATCCATTATGCGCGCAAACGCCACTCCAATGCGCCCTGTGCCGATCACACCAACCGTCTTGCCGTGTAGGGTTCGTCCTAGGAGACCTTGAAGGCTAAAATTCCCTTCGCGGACGCGATTATAAGCGCGGTGGGTATTGCGGTTCAGCGTTTGGATTTGCGCCACGGCGAACTCAGCAACGGCCTCGGGGGAGTATGAAGGGACGTTGGCGACGAAGAGTGAGAGGCGTTGAGCAGCCTGCAAATCGACGTTGTTGTACCCGGCGCACCGTAGGAGGATAGCGCGGACTCCATTCGCGTGTAGTGACTCGAGTACTTCGGCGCCGAGGTCGTCGTTCACGAAGACGCAGATAGCGGAGGCGCCCTTGGCTAGGGATACGGTTTCGAGAGATAGAGCAAACTCGTGGTAGATGATCTCGACGTCGGAAGCGCCGTCGAGCTCGGTCGATCGGATGCTCGTGAGGAACTTCTTGTCGTACGGTTTGGCTGAAAAGACGGCGAGCTGCATGGTGGTCGTCGTCGTAGTTGCGATAATGTTCCTATGTCATCACTTCAGGTGTTTTCTAGGGTTCTTAGGTTTGTTAGATGAGGCCGTGCCAATTACTTCAGGTATGGTTGAGGGAATGTGACCGTGGAAAACGAAGATGAAGATGTTAGGAAACGGTTTGACGCTAGAATTTGAAAGGTTGTTGCCTAAAGTGTATAATAAACTTAATCTTTAAGTTTATAGGATGGATAACATATCCAACTTTATGTTCAAGTTTACCTGCAGCAGCGAAGAAGCAAGGTCAGTGGCTATTTCCTGAGGCCAAGTAAACTAGCCTCATCTTAGCAGCTGACGTTCCACGAGCAAGATGACACAACGTTGGAAAAAAAAAAAAACAACCTGAAATCAATCACTTAGTTTGATTCATCTGAACACATTAATGAGCCTCAGAAGTGTGTAGCACATGGAAACAAGGGAACAAGCTGATCAAATGTATGTGGTCCGACTTGCCCACATTTATTTAAAGTTGTAGGTTGTGGAAACAAAGTTGAGATCCGATCCTTGGATTTGTGGAGGAAGCCTGTTCCAAACTCAGTATTACTTCTTATTGCATTCTGATACTCCCTTTTCCGCATATGCATATATCGCGCTCGATTGTACCTAAATCCTGTCCGTATATCCACCAACTCAGTGTTTACCTAGTAGGTAAACAGCATCAATTGCTTCTAAAATCATGGAAAAATTGGTAACGCTTCATACCTAGTACGTAAAACTGAAGATGGGTGCCTTGTTTTGAATTGGAGATCATGTTGACTTTGGTGGCGTGAGGTGGCATATTAGCTACAGTCACAAAAGGCGCCATACATGAACCTTCCTGCAAAAAGTATAGAAAACAAATACCTATATATAATTGAGGATTTATTCGTGAACTCGTATCTCTTGTCTCAGTGATCATTGAACTTGAGAAAATCTCTATCAGATATTGAGCTATTACCCAAAGCCACTCTCTTAATCATCACCCAAAAGCTTCGCACACCACACAACCATTTACAAAAATAACCTACCAACAACCCACTATTAAACATGTTTCTCCCATACAGGATGAAACGACTTAATTACACTCAGTCCAGGGCACTCGTCCCCTCAAGTGTTGAAAAAAGCGAAGAAATGCTCTTTGCACCTCAGCGTAACATCGCTGATATCCCAGCCCAAGATATTATCCCCTACCTCGCCAACCGCACCAACCGCACCAACAGCCCCGACCAACCCCCAACCAAACCACAACACTTCCATCTTTTCAAAATGTTGCCACCTGAGATTCGAATTAAAATCTGGAATATGGCTGCCGGGTCGAAACTTAAAGAAATCTTCGAGCTCCAACCACTCGGTTCTGAGAATCCCCTGCCGCCTGCAGGAAAATTGGCCGTATTCAAGGTCAAGATGGATAGGAGTCGTATAGGTGTGGCACGAACATGTTACGAATCGTGGGAGATCATCCAAGGCCTGTCAAAAGTCAGCGATTGGCCTCTTACACCTATGCGAACACGCATGGATCCGAACCTCGACTCTCTGATGATCCATGCTGACGTCGACCTTAAGAAGTTTTGGATGACACCGGAGAAGGTCATCGGGGATGCACGACACCTCATATTCATAATCGATGAGCTTTGGACCCTACCTATCCTTGATGATATACCCGCAAGTTCAATTAAAAACGGCTCCGTTTCATCCGTGGAAACAATCAGCATCATCTTTGAGACGTTTATACTACCCTCATCAGCAACTGCTCAGGTTCACCAGCAATTCTCCGCGCAGATACCATTCGTCATTGATATCGAGGACACCACGCAGATTGACCGAGTAGCCACCATCATAGACAACGCATTAGAACAGAATTCCGGGTTTAAATCTGAGATATCAACAAGAGCAGGATTCTACGAAGCATACGATAGATTAGCAAACCCTACCCATGATTTCTGCGAAAGAATCAGGGAGCGGATCCGAGCCAATATAGACACTACAGATGACGTTACTCAGGATCACAAGATACCCGATATAAAGAGGGTGTATCTGTTTCTCGATGAATCTGACAAGATGTTCCACGCGCAAAAACTCGATAAATATTAGGCCATGCCATCCCTCAGGTCTAGTCCATGTTTTAGTTATCCTATGATATAACACAATTTGGATTTGGAGAAGATGGAAGGAAAAGTATCTACTTGGTCGGGAATGCCCATCAGTATTCGAAAGGAAGGAAACAAGCCTAAGAGGAATCGATTTGTCGGAGACGTCTACGGCGATAAATGTATGCACTGAGAAATTCTTGAGGAAGTGCAGACAAGCGCTAACACATTGCTAGTCATTTCATTTCGAGAAGATTGTGTTTGGAATTATGAAGCGATTGATTAAGATGCTGGGGCGGAAGTTCTAGTGATAAAATTAAGGGAGGCTGGTTGGGCGCATAAAAGTGACGTCACCGCGTTACGTACAGCATGGATACACGTACCTAAGTACTCACCGCTCAGCCCATTTCAGGGCAACGCTGGAGCTCAGGGTTTCATTTTTACCTTTAACAACTTCAGCTTCATCTCCTACCTATGCAATACCTATTCCTAATCCTACCCATCATTTCTTGAAAAATAATAACGCATTACATACTAGGTATCAAACATGTCGCCATCGGGAACGCAACCACAGATATCCAACAACCAAGCCGCACTACCGGCTGACCCGGCAGCCTCTCAGTCGATCCAAAACACACAACCTGTGGCTCTTCAGGCAATGGGTAAGTTGATATTAGCTCTCTTGCATCTTGCTAACTACCTATATAGCAAACCCCCAAACCTCTAATTCCATATATTTTTACTCTGTTCATGTTGCCACTTAGCTATTTTTACTAACTCTTGACAGATCCGCAACGCCCCCAGCCCGATCAGCCTGAGACTGGAAATCTACGTGGTGGGGAACGGAGCTCCTGTTGCCCGGGCCGCTTTTGTTTCTGCATTCCGTGTCCGCTACCTTGCGATTTCTGTATCATTTAAACGCGCTTTTTCCTTCTAATGTTGCTATCATGAATGAGGTTGAACAAAGGCATCGGTTATCATTTCAAGCGCGGGAATAATTGCCTTGAAGCTTAGAGTTGGGTTGTTAGGAAATTTGTTTCTAGTCTAATATCTCATTCGGAACTTTCCGCTCACGTCTCTTCATACCATGCACTACCACTTCATCTATTTACCATAGGTACCTATTCTAGGTGGTGGTCTTTCTGAGAATCTAGATATCACGAATATTCCCACGCACTAATTCCATCTGCCCGATACGTTCTTATTTGGGTCCCATAGCATCCTTCTCTGTCCTCCGTCTCAACGAACAGCTGATATGCCTTCTCCCTAGGTTCTCCCTCACCAACCGGACATATCAACCAAAACCTACCAGAGTTGTACAGGTTGACAGGTGCCCCAAAAGACTCACTACGGCTACGGGAAAACCCCGTGGCAATAGATCCGTTAGGTAACGCCCCAGAGTGGGGTATGGTGTAAGAAAGTGAGCCATCCTCGGCGATATAGACTGATATTCAAGATACTCAGGATGTTGTACTAGTAAGGACCTAGGAATGGGACTCACCTTGCTGTCCTCCAGGCACTCCCACATTCAATGATATGGTGCCATTGCCTCCCCCGAATACAGTATCCGTTCCTGGATATGCGGAACAATCTAGTCCCTCAATGTTGTCTGGACATTCCGCAGTTGTGTCCTTATTAATCCAGAACTTCCCATTGTTGGCGTTGATCGGATCGCCCGCGAAGAAGACATCAGTTCCTTGGGCGATTTTCCAGACACCCGCTGTCCAAGGACCGGGCGGTGCTGGCCCCGATCGCTGTATCACTGCTGCCCCAGCAATAACAGAGGGGAATACAAGCAAGGCTGCGAAAGTCTTCATGATTTTTATAGGGATCGAACGGGTCGGATTGCTTAGGTAGATACTTAGGGAGGTATCACAAGTGCCCTTTTACTCTAAAAATGAGCGAATCGTTCAACTTTATTAATGGAGGATCATAGTTTCTCTTAACGTCGCCCTTAGGAGAATCTATCATACGTTGCATAAGTATCAATTACGATTATAAGTAAAAAAAATTCTTATTAATACATGTCTAAGTCAGGATCATACGCTGCAACGTATGAGGTGGGTAATATCCACAAGTTGCCTCCATTCAGAGCCTGCGGGTCTACCGGCTAATCTCTCGATGGTTACCAGTTACCAAGCAAAGAGGCAATGGATATATTAATACGAGAATCCAGACTTCAATAGTACATTTTTGGTTACTGAATCTGCTATTGATTAGGACTTACTGGAGAGCCTCTTCTACGCAAGAACCCGCCTTGAAACTTGGCGTGTCCAACACGAATCTCTTGACAATAAAGAAGACGTTAGAGATGGCATCATAGTTTCCGTAGTAACCTCTCACAAACGGATCATCGCGGCGAGAGTACCGCAAGAGGGCACGGAAAATCCGTTACACCTGCTTATAACGAGGTTTCATTTACCAATCACCAATCCGAACTCACTCCAGCTTCGTGCATGGTCACTTCTTCAAGCATCAACACGATCAAGAAACCTACCCAGCTATAAAACCCTAGGAAATTCCTCGACACCAAGCCATACGCTTCTCCATTAGCCAATAAATTCCGCATTTTCTTTCAGTAAGATGCCCTAGTAACTGATTAGTGCGTTGGGTACAACCCTAACCCTAACCCCTGATTTTAACCCTAGGCAGAAAAAGCATAGGTAGAATATGTACGTTATTTGGGGAGGATTTTCAAGCCCTAGTTACAAATGCATACTATATACTAGAGGCTACATTAAGCTCCAGAACTTTTGGTTGAATGGTAATGAGATACCCGAAATCACAGCTAGGTAAGTCATGAAGCTAAGGTCATCAATAGTAGAAGAATATCAATCCGTGCTTACTAAGCATTAAGTTGAAATTTTTGTGGTAGTTTTATAAGAAAGGGACAAATGTAGGTAATTAGTACGTGACGATTCGGTGCCTATAGGCTCTCTATTAACCAAACTATGTCCCTTGGCATTATTCAACGAGAAGGGTTTTCAAGATGTGTCGAAATGAAGATGATGGGAAAAGGGTAGTCCTGACAAGGTGCTTAGGTAATCAAGGGGTTAGGGTTAAGGGTAGACTGCGGAATAATGCCTTCTACACCAATGACTAATCAATTCGCATTGTTTAGAGTAGATACCTTCGTGGTTGGAATGGGCATATTACTTTGCAGGATTTATCAATACCGTCCAACAAGATCAAATACCTCCTAGGAGATATCTATCAGATAGAATTATTTTGTCGTCATCTACTATTCCTAATTTCTGAGTAAATTTATCGCACATCTACTTCAATACATAATGGGCACCGCGTCGTTTCCTACCGTGGATCTCACACCTCCGTCAATCTCCGTTATATCGACCATATCACCCTCCACATACAAGTACGGGAGGGATGAGAATTCTATCCCCGTTCTTTCTCTTAAGGCGACCCTAGACCCACAAACCCCAAGGCCCGTGACTGTTCAATCATGGTCTACCGTCTTCAACCCAGGCCTAGCCTTAAAGCGCCGCAACTTTACCGTCCAAGACATCTCCCAGGACCCGCCCACAGATATCAATCTCGAGATCACCAAGGGACCCAAGCGCCCGGGGTTTCAACGCAGGAAAGGCAGCAATGAAGAGATGTACTACGTAACATTGCATCCGGCGCAGGAGACCACTGTCGCTGAACACCCGCTGAACATTGTCGAGAGGGTAAAGGGAGACGTACCTATCTTCCAAGCGGGACATACATATAGGCTCGGGCTTTCAGACGAAGGCAAGAATGTTCGGACTTGGTGGTGGGGTACTACGGATGATATACTGGACGAGGTTGATGGGCCGCCGAAGGATGTCGCAGGTATTGAGGGTCATGGAAATATTGTCCTGTCCATGGAGCCAGTGACTTTCGAAGTCGTTGAATAACTAAAAATGGAGCACCGGTGCGGCGCACTACCACATCAATCATTACCCCAGGTTTACGAAGTGCACTGGATCGTGGGTGCAACGGGTCCACACGTCCGCGCCCAAGGTAGTCCCTGATAACCCCCGTCTAAAATGGTTGAGTGGGGGCGGGGGTAATAAATCTACCTGGTAGAATTTCACTTCATCTTGTTGTAGGTAAATACCTAGAATCCGTCTATTGATCTCATCTTCTACTACTAAGTCTTGATTCATCAGACAGCCACCCGTGCTCAGATGTGCGATATGTTTGTGGCCCTTGGAATGGTTCCTCAGTTGGTACAGCATAACTTCTATTGCCGAAGTTATATGTTGGTAGTTCAATGTCCCTGGCACTCGGGTCTGTGTTTCTTTCAATCTCCAGGGTGCTACCCCTTGGCGCACTTCTGTCCATCGAAGACCATCCGCTGAAAGCATACCAACGTTTTCGAATAGAAGATACAGCCAACCAACTACCGAGGCGGGTATTTATAAGTCGAGAAATTAAAGGCCAACATATTGGAAGACAGGCACAGATAACACCGGTACAGCAGTGTACAGTTGTCCACACTTCTGTTCTCGCAAACGCCGGTTCGCGATTTCCAGGGGCGTAACTTAATATTACTTTGACAAGACCCGAGAGAATTACACTTCAACCCATTGTTAGAGCTAGATTAGCCATATAGCCATATACTCCAAATATAGGACCGTGGTTACTTACAAGAGGCCTAGTAGGAAAACAATAACCACAGCGATTTTCTTGCTCCTATTCATTTGTAGCCCGATGACTAGTCTGATGGGCATCGCAATGATTAGCACGTCAATGATAGTTTCTACGATGCCACTTGCCAACCAGAAGATGTTATAGTTGAAACAATATTGTGGATCCGCAAGGGCGTTGTTCCATGTCCATTCGATAGGGATACAATCTAACAAGTCTGCCACAGTACATCCTATCCAAAACCCTATCACAAGAATCGAAACGATGAGGACCTGGCGGCGGAACAAAGAGTTTACGGAGAATAGACGTCTATACATGAATAGAATAGACAGTTTCGTTGCAGAGGTGATAGTATAGTATAAAATGGTGGCGATGTAGTCGATCTTGGTGAACAACACATCTTCTGGCGTGTATTCATAGCTTGGATCTGTGTTCGACGCCACAGTATCCCCGTTCGGGTCCACACTGTTTGCTAAGATTGATTCTTGTTAGTACTTATATATGACACTAAGATAGACACGCAAGGGAGAAACAAACCCCATAAGACCAAGATGTCGGATATAATAATTGTTATCAACGCCAACAATATTAGCCAGTCGTCCCATCCAAAGCCAGCCTTCGTGTGATATCGCGCATAGAAGCGGAATATGACGGAAAAAAGAGCTAGAATAACCAGTAAAACTCCAATAATAGTCGATGTATTATCGTCGCCCATTTCCGTTCATATAGGTAATTTATGAAGGTGCGGTCGAGGAGCTCAGCAGGCGGAAGGCATTTCCCTTAGAAATACAAGTCTTCTTAGTGACATCGGTACGACATCGTTCCACGCATTTACTATCGGATGTACGTATCACACCCTTCATTTCTCGAACACAAGCCGGGAACGCCGCGATGCCCGGACTTTTTTTTCGGTGAAAGTTAAATATAATAAGTGTGTGGAACTACAAATGCAATTATCGTCAGATTCAACTTGACATCAGGGTAAGTACCAGGTGGGGTTCGACCAATCGAGCTGGAAGTGTGGTCGTACAGCATTTGAATAATTCACAATGTGCCGTTGAATTCTCTCATTTCGAATGATAAGCGTGTGCGACGTGTTGATATTAATTGAACATTTAAGGTGCTATAAGTGTAATAAATAAATGTAGGTAACCTCAAGAAGTTACCTATGTACTGGGATACTTTGGTACGTCCTACATAGAAGTGCACGGTTGACATGGGCTAAACCCCTTTCTTTTCTTAAAAATCTTCATAAGAAGGTGCTTCACGTCAACTGCATACCTACAAACTTCTTCGTCTATTTATCAAGTGAAACTAGTATTCGCTGATTAGCTGCTGCATCATGGGGAACTTCTTGTCAAATGAGTTTCCTGTGAAGGGAAGAGTAAGCAACCAGGTTAACCGCTACCTTATCATTCAAGTTCAAGGCTGAATTTCCAAGACTGTAGTTATCACCGGAGGTTCGCGTGGCACGGGACTCGCCGCCGGTCGCATACTTGCCGAAAAAGGGGCGAACGTCGTGATTGTCGCTCGTAATCAGGACAAGTTGATTCAAGGGGTCCATCATATACAAGTATGCGTCCGAAGACTCTGCACTATTCTATTCAGTAATAGCTAACGTGATCATAGCAAGGCGCATTGAATCCCCAGACCCAGCGTTTTCACCAGATAAGCGCTGACCTCATATCGCCATCGGAGTCTGTACGTGTCATTGATGAAGTGGTGTCGTGGAACTCGGGCAATCCGCCAGATATCGTGTGGTGTTGCGCAGGCACTTCACATCCAACATTGTTCGTAGATACGCCTGTGTCGAAATTCCATTCAGAGATGGACAGCAACTACTTCACGTCTATGCATATGGCGCACGCGACTTTAAGGTGCTGGCTCAAAACACAGAGACAGGATGCGACGGATACCCCTATTACTACTAGCAATTCAGCTACCCAATCTGGAAGCACAATCCCTGCGCGTCACCTCATTTTTACTGCGTCTTTTCTGGCATTCTACAGTTTCGCCGGTTATTCTCCATATAGTCCATCAAAGGCTGCCTTGCGCTCTCTTTCCGACAGTCTATCCCAGGAAATGAACCTATACGCCGCTGCAAACCCGCATGAGCCGCGCGTGCGCGTACATACGGTATTTCCTGCAACAATATATACCGAATCTTATGAGGCTGAAAACGTCATCAAATCTGACCTCACAAAAATGCTCGAAGAGGGGGATGCCGGGCAAACACCAGAGGTTGTGGCCGAAAGAAGTATCAAAGCGTTACAGAGTGGACAGGAGCTCATCACAACAGATTTACTGACGACATTGGTGAAACGAAGTGTCCTTGGAGGAAGTGTGAGAGGGGGATTCTGGATGGCAATTGGAGATTGGCTTCTCGCGTGCGCATTAGCTATCGTAATGGTTTTTGTAAGACATGATATGGACCAGAAAGTTAGGGCATGGGGCCGTAAGTATGGTGCCTCGGGAATGAAAGGCGGCGATAAACGGGCATAACGTCTAGGTATGTCACACCTCGACGCTGGTCTGTATATCAATATTAGGTGTATTTTATAAGTCACTAACCTGGCAGTCTCTCAATGGAATATAGATCTTAAGGAACAAACCAACTCAGGAGAACATAAGATATCCATCAACAACATTACCACTCCTATTATACGCTTTCATTCATGGGAACCTTGGAAGTTAGTCAAGCGTTACACTAACTCATGCTCGGACAACCACACCACGCTGCTCCGTGACCGGTCAACACCTTACCGCCTATTGACTACCCAGCAATATGAAAGTACGTCATTTCAAGCCTCAAATCACGCATAAGCCAATCATTACCCTTCCTCTGCCAAGTTTCATAATAGTACCCTCCGCCGGTATGGTGCTCCATGTTTGACCCTTTCATTCCAGCACGATAAATCAGCGGCCAAATTGCTTTCACTTCGTCAGGGCGGGTGTGCTCTAAGTCCCCTGGGCCGATTAGATGAATGCACTGCATGTTTTTTCCTCCTAAGCTTTTGATGAATTCAGCTGTCGATGAAAAGTTGTATTCAACCCCTTCTGGACTAAAAAAAGTGCCATCGGCGTTGAAGAATTTGAATGTGGCTTCGGGCAACGCGACCTTGACCATGTCTTGCCATCGATCGGTGTCGGCAAATCGGCAGTATTGTAGTTTCTTCCGAGTAATGATGTCCCTAACCTCTGGGGGAATGGGAGTCTTTAGCTGGTCGTAAATGATGCTTTTTAGAAATTCCATTTTCTGGTCGAGATGTCATACAGGTAGATGTAAAGTAGGTAGGTAAGTTTTCCGTTTAGACTTTCTAACTATCAGAAGATAGGTAACTGAGGGTCTTTTTATGTAGGAACTTGATTAATCACATCAACATCGCCGAGGATGTTGCGTCACCATCCGCCCTCATTCCAAGACACCTTCTCAGCCAATTGCTTTCAAAAAGCAAAAGTAGGTGGTATGACAACAATTCACAAGACCAATTCAAGCATATGTTCTAGATAAACGAATGATACTGTTTCACCAAAAACGCCTCTTATTGTTAAGGTAACAATTTGCGAGACGGCAGTTACGTGTACGGTGCATTTTTGTTCGTATTAACGAGAAATAATCTATAGCGCACCTTCGAGTATACTTACCTGGGTATGGAACCTTTAAGAGACACTGTACAGATCGATTTACCCGACGTTACTATAACCCTTCATGTCAAAACTCCCCGATTGGGCTCCTTCATAATCGCCAATGAGGTATGGCATTGATATGTACTACGCAGAATGGATGGCCAGGTTAGCACATTACATTCATGGAAAGATATCGCACTACATAATGGAGAAGACTCTATGAATAATTAGTCAACTTGTTAACCAATGGGCCTTCGTGCGAATACGATATATCATATTTAAAGCGGGCGACTTGAAAGCCGAACAGAGGAATATTCCATTAGGATATAGACGGATAATGTAGTTATAACTAGGAGGTGATATAACTAGGTAGCTTCTCTAATAGTATACTCCGTTATATCCATAATTGGGCACTTAAGGTTTTATCAGCGAACCTCAATCGTTGCTACGAGTCATTCTTAACGTCTTGTACTGTTAGTGAATATCGGTTGCTATTAGACAGGAGCATATAGGATGCGATTGAGGTCTGAATGGTATTTAAAACTGACTGTTAACATATCCAATAGTTTTAACTAAGAAATCTTACCTACTTCCTTTCGTAAGTAGGTTTATAATGTAAGTTGCAAATTCAGGGGTTCGATAATACCCCTATTACATACAACCCCCTAAAAGAGCCCCTACCCCACCATGGAACCCCCACATAACCAGTGGGACTGTCCGTAGCTCTGGAACTGGAACCCCACTATGGACCCCTCATACTTCGGCTTAGAAAAATATTTTCTATCACTATCAAATCTACGAGGGGTTTTCTTGCTACAATAATCAGAACCCGCAAAGTGATACCATCCATCGCCAACGAATAAATAGAATGAAGCTGAAAAGTATCGAGCAGCTTGAGCTGCCTGCTACGGCAGACATGCATGTCCATCTGCGACAGGGCGAATTGATGGAGTTAATGGTACCCACCGTACGCCAAGGCGGGGTTGATACGGCCTTTGTGTATGGCTTCTCATCCAAGCTCCGGACAATTTATTGTGTGAGCTGACTATGGAATGTAGCATGCCTAATCTAGTACGTGTGGTTTTCTTTTCGTTCGTCTGATGTCATACCTGTTTCTCCCATGATAATAGCTGTCTTGATATTGTTGACTTTTCTGTGTTGACATATACTAATGGGATTGAAACTAGGTGCCTCCCCTTACCACGGTTGAACAGGTATGTACCTATGAATTAGTTGCTTTCGTGATAGAAAAAGATAACTCTACGAATTATCAACTAATTCGACCCAAGGTACTCGATTACAAGTCTAAACTATGTGCAGTTACCAAAGATGTCAACTTTTTGATGTCACTCTTCGTCAGTATTTCCAGCATACCCTTTAATAATCCTGTAAGCTGTGTCCGTCTAACATCCATGCAGCTTCACCCGTCTGTTACCCCTGAGGTCATTGCACAAGCCGCGGCAGCTGGAATCACAGGCGTTAAGATGTATCCCCAAGGAGTGACAACCAACTCTGAATCCGGTGTCTCAAACCTTGAGTCCTTCTACGACACTTTCGCCGCCATGGAGAAACATGGACTAGTACTCAATTTGCACGGAGAAGTCCTAGAGTCTCTCGCACCGAAAGACACCACGCTAGAAGAGGCATTCCTTCCAACTCTTAAGACACTTCACGAGCGCTTCCCACAGTTACGCATCGTGCTCGAACATTGCACTACAGCGGCGGCTGTAGAAGCCGTGCGAGCTTGTGGGCCCACCGTCGGTGCGACGATCACTGCTCATCATTTGTATCTTACTTCCGATGACGCATGCTGTGATCCCTTTGCCTTCTGCAAACCGATCCCGAAGAAACCGACGGATAGAGATGCGCTAGTCAAGGCCGTAGTGAGCGGCGACCCGAAATTCTTCTTGTGAGTTATCTGTTCCATGTACTCGTTCTCTTGTGAAGTTCTTTGCATATTGATTGCCATTCTAGTGGAAGTGATAGCGCCCCTCATCCCCTCCAATCCAAGACATCGGCCGCGCAGGGCAAGGCACCGGCGGGAGTGTACACGCAGCCATTCGTGACGCAACTCGTAATTGTCGCACTTGAAGAGGCAATTGAGCGAGGCATCATTACGGAGGAAGATGTGACTCAAGAAAAGTTGGAGGGGTTCCTTAGTAAATTCGGACGACAATTCTATCGGCTACCCGAAGCTGCAGGTAGAATCGTGTTAGAGAAGAAAGGGGAGAAGATACCTACGAGTATTCGCAGTGAGGATGGAACTACGGAAGTTGGTATTTCTAAGGCAGGGACGGATGTGTTTAGTTTAAGATGGGTTCAGTGACCGGGATTGATATTTGATTTTGAAGCTGATAGAATAAAAAGCCCAAAATAGGTACCTACCAACCACCTAAGGCCCCTGTAGTTACAGGGAGTTTAGGGCTTTCCGTCATATTCTTGGAACACTCATACCTTCCAAGGTTATTTCCCTAACATAATCAGTTCATTTCAAATCACCTGCCATTTAATTTCCTCTTACACAAATGAATGTTGTTAAGATCAATTGGGTAAGTACATAAGAGCTACAAGGTTATTCAACATGGTTCTTCTATCCCCTGCACTTCCGATATGGGTAACTCCTAAGTGTTGTGGCTACAATAGAGGTTGATGAGGTAATCCGAGGGATAGCTAGCTATCAATTGCTTTATAATCCTTTCATGGTAAGATTGATTATTAAGCTATTACTAATGAGTTAGTAATCCAAAAAGTGAGGAAGGTTTAAGGGGTGCGTCTTACGTCAGACGAATGTCTGAGGACGGTGAAATCTGCGTCAAGTGTCATATCGCGAAACCCAAATTCCAGTTGAACTCAGCACATTTCTTAAATTTGACTTTAACAAGACTTTTGTTTCAATACGTGGTCCCTAAATCCCGGCTCTCCCCAATTCCTATCTAGCGACATCCACGAAACCTCATAATGGTTGTTTCAAGTATGGTATTAATGTTTTCTATACATGCAATCACGCCTGCTTTTCGACTAGATATCTATGATCTATAGGGTGGTATCATTGCAATATCTCAAAATCAGAACGCCTCTGGGATAGGTATACGTTTCGACGCTCATGGTCTACGCAAGGCCTCATAGGACCTATTCCCAATCCTTCTCAACGAGCCACTGATCTTCTAACTTTAGGGCTGTCCCCTCTACTAGGTCACAATCTTGGTGACCCCATTTCTGGCGAAAGATCTCACGGCCAGCCTCGGCCAGAATCCAGAACGAAGTTGAGAAGCCCTCGGCGTTATAGTAGTAAGGCTCGCCTACCCCTCCGTGTTGGCTGTTTTGCCAAGAATTGCGAGCGTTCTTATCGTCACGATATTTGTACGCTCCCATGTCGTTGCCGACATTTACGAGCTCCCGGAAGTACTCAACCGACCGGGCAACACTTATACCAGCAGTCCCATTAACTTCGTCGTCCCTTTTCTGCGTCTCTTGTCCTTTCTCTCCATCTTTATGATTCTTCTCCGACTTTTCACTCTGATCCTCTTTTGAGGGTTTCTTCTGTTTCGATTGGGGCTGTTCGTCTACCTTGGGCACCGGGTTCGGGTCAATGAACCTTGGTGTTACATTCGGGTCGCGATACAACGTTGCAAGGTTCTCCAGCACTGTTGATACGTCGTTGATAATGCCTACACGACGGTGTCGCATTGTCCAACCATCCATCTCCAATCTAGCATTCATGTCGCAATCGCTACCGTAGTACGGCATTAATGAATCCCAACCACCAACAGCGTCCAGCGCTGCTCGATTCACCAAAGTGAGGTGATCATACTGGAACCATCGAAAGGCCCAACGTTCCTCGGACTCTAACGTCCGATTTAATTCACGAAGGCAGTTTTCGTAAATAGTTCGGTATCCCTCCTGACCTGCCGCGCCAGGGCGCATTATATCCGCTTCATCCTCCTCGTTATAAAAATACCAGTCCCTGTCGCCGGGACGCACGAGCGTATCAGGGCCGTCCTCGAACGAAAACACCAATATGTCTTGATGAGAATAGAAATAGTACGGCCAAGATCGGGCGTGGGCGGTCGACAGGAAGAAGTTCTGCATCTGCGAGAAGCTTAACAAAACGGGTGTTTGTATGACATTGACACGAAGTTTGCGTAACACCGCATGGTCTAGGAAAAAAGGGTTTTGTAGGCTGAGTTTGCCTTGGGCGTTGGAATCTTGAACGCCTGTATTCTCGACTACGAAGATGGACTCGGGTGGCCAACCGGCAGTCAGATAACCGATCACACACTGCAATAGCATTGGCCATTGGCGTGTGAAGCCGATAAAGAGGGGCGGTGTATACGAAAGGCCATATTCTCGATGAAGGCCAGGCCGGGGGATATTATATTCTGGTATGGGGGGCGGTGTCGTCGTCGGTTTTGAAAGAAGTGGGAAGGGATCGATTACGGATTGCGCGGCAAAGGTAGGTGTGGGCTTATATTTAGGAGGTGCGTGAGTATTTGTCGGACGGTGGTTCTCATGAGTGTTGGCTTGTTTAGGTCCGCCATTGATTATAGGTAGGTTCGGTAGGAAATTTTCGCTAACTCCTATGCCACGATATAAAGCCACTAACACAAGAGCAAGAGTGAGGAGCCCAATTGGAAGAACAAGAGAGCGCAAACCTCGTGGGCTGCCAACGAGTGCCATAGTTATAACTAAAAGTTACTATGTATGTTGTGGGGAAATGAAGAGAAAAAAATGACTAAACCATTCTAATACCAGCTCTTCAGCCTCAAATTCTAGACGAACGAAAAACCGAAAAAAGATGTTTCAAGCCAAAATTCTATAACAAAATGTCGCAGTATGGATCAAGCCCCGAAAGAGCTTTTTTTAAGAAAAAGGAAAGGGGTAGTTCTGACGCGTACTACTGACGGGGATTTGAGCAGATCGTAGCCCGCGTCATGATCTACATGAGCCTTAACTATCCCGTCCTTGGCACCATCCCGTCCCTGCATTAGGGCCAAACAAGGGCTAATTGCCGGCCGAGTAGCGTCATATGCACCTATATTTGTATCCTTGTTGCTATTTAGGTGCTGAGCCTGGGCAGCTGAATCAGAAAAGCTTCAGTCAAACTCCACATCACTTGCTACTCACTATAGATATGAAGGGATTTGTGAGATGTCATAAAGGTCGGTATTTTCTCAGTCCCCATACTTCCTGTCTTTCAGCTCGTCTCTATCCGATAAAAAGTTAACTATTTTGAGTATTCTAACCCCGAATAGGTAGTCCGAGAAGAAAACGAAGTACCCACACGCATGTCGGAACCCACCCACTCAAAACAGTTTAAACAGGGAGATCCCAATGCTCTTTGTTGACATCGTAATGGACTATTTTCGTCTCTAAAGTGCGGATTTTTCGTGAAGTTCCGAACATATATCCGTTGACATGATCAGCTCGTTGATTCACTTAATCTAGATATCAGCTGTTCACGACTTTGATATAACTTGGAAATATTCAATGACAAAATACGAACGATCCGAATATCCCCTAGTGTCCTTAGTAGGTATGTAGCGCCCTGTGATCCGATCGCAAGATTGCACGAATATGCCAATCATAAATATCCCAAAGATAGGGAATATCATTCCAAAATTTACTTAGACGTTACAGCAATAGCAAACATTCTTTTAAGGGGGTGAGAAGAATAACAAGAGCCCAAAGCTCATTATTTTCCAGTAAATGGGCTTACCAGCAGAAATCAACGAGATCCCCTAACATACCCCGCCAAAATCACCGTTTAGGGCCCGTGTCTCAACTCCAGCAGTCAGTTATAGCGGGTGATACTGGTCACTGTGGAACCGAAGGGATAAGACGAAGATTGAGCCCTCGCATCAACACATATTCATATTCAAGCGATTTAACAAGGCCCTAGATGGATTACTACCTACGTACTTGCAATCAAACAGCACAAATCCCAAGAAAACAATTCTATTACGTGATTAGCAACGTCAACTAACAGTATCTTAGCCCTAGACTCTTGGCAACTATTTTTGGAGAGACCCAAGGGCATTGTCTCTGGGAGTGGGAGACATTGTTCCACCGCCTTACTTCACCATCCTCGCCATCATGGATACTAGCTATGACAAAAATATGGATATGCTGGGATGAAGTCAAGGTAACAGTTCGCCCCATGACTGTATCAGACGCTCACTCATGCCTCACAGGTAATACCTTCTAAGCTCGGACTGTTCGTCATGGGAAGAATAAGGGTAACCTTCAAGTTGCTATGGAAGGGACAAAAAACAATGCTCTAGGCCGACATAGATGGAGGCCAAAGCAGAACTTACTGAAAAAATTTCATTGAAGCTATCTTCAAGGAGTCATGCAATCAGACTATACCTGGCTAAGTAATTATTTCGTAGTGCCTTGCTTACCTGACTCGCGCGCCCAGCTAACCGCCCGGCCACCGAGGCTATCTCCAGATCTCGCTCGCTACACACAAAACCTATGTCTAATTCCATACTAAAATCGCAGTCTAAGTTAATGAAAGCTCTAACAAACGCGTACTTTCACCAATCATATTCATTCTTCAATTCCGTATGGGATCCACGTGCGCTGCCTCCAGGCACTGGCCAGCTCATGCTTGTGCTTCCCGGAACTCTGTCGTATCACGGACAGCAACACTACTTTAACTGGACCTAAATAAAAGGCTAGTATTATATCCAAGCTCTCGATCACTGATTGATGGCGTAGCTCTAGACTCCTGGCTTTAAGACTATGGATTCTCGCGTCTCCGTGACCTCGCTACGAACACTCGAGGCCGATTTTATGTCTACTATCTCACAATGAGATTCTAAATCTCACGTTATATGATGCCAAGATACGAACTATATTATTTAGCTATGACCTAGAGCGAAGTGAAGCTGTGATGGAGTCATTTGTCAGGGCTTACACAGAGCTCTATATGGCGTACTTAAACTTTCTTCCCCCTTCCACATTAGTAGCTTCTCCCGTTACCGTTGAAGTTATCTCCCATAGCTAGTACCTTAGCTTCGAGCAAACTGGCAAGCATATCGGTTTTCAATATGTTTAACTCAAGGAATGCCTTCATAGGCATATTAACTGCATCGTCTATCCATCTCCCCGGCGTTAACGCTTACTGGCGCATGTCATGCAGTCTGATTCAGACTGGTCGGCTAGATCCTAACGTATCGCCCGGCTCTGTGTCGGCTCACGTCCACAAGGTGTCAGGGGCGAGCAATTTCGGCCTTTCCAACACCTACGAAGATCTTCTCGACTCCAGATGTACCTCGTGCGAGATCCAAGACGACAAGTCGGCCTACTGGACCCCGCAGCTCTACTATGAGCACGCCAACGGAAGTTTCGAGGAAGTCCCCAACGGTGGAACTGTTGTCTACTATCTCGGCCGAGGCGATAACGCCTCTAATATTGAGCCGTTCCCTTCAGGCTTTAAGATGGTGTCAGGAGACCCCTACCTCCGTTCAAACGACACGACATCCAGCACATATTCAGATAGTAGCCATACAAGCCGTCTAATATCCGATCGCGTGTCTTTCAACTGCCTTAACAGCTCAGGCAACCTGCCAGAACAGAATTACATGTTCGCAACAGACTGCGATAATGGTCTCCGTGCACAGATTCAATTTCCATCATGCTGGGATGGGCGGGATTACCAAACCGATCAATCCCATGTTGCCTATATGTCAGGGATTGACAATGGTGTCTGCCCACCCTCACATCCCAGACAGCTAGTACACTTATTCTTTGAGGTCCTATACGGCGTGAATGATATACAGAAAGAGGAAGGCGGGCGATTCGTGTTTTCGCAGGGCGACCCTACTGGATTTGGCTTCCATGGCGATTTCATGAATGGCTGGAATGAGACCGTCTTGAAAGAAGCGTTGGATTTATGCGCCAATGATTCTAGTTTCAACGGCCAAATCTCGAAATGCCCACCACTAGCGAAATCTCAAAATCCCTATTACGCGACTAACTGCCCAGAGCGTCAACAAATCGTTAATGAGCAAGTCAGAGGAACGATAGACTGTCTCCCCGGATGCAATATCGTCACGACTGGACCCGATCGAGCAGTTCAGCTTGTATGCCCCGATGACGCACCCACTACTAACGACATTGACGAGCAAGGGCCATTCACCATGCTCGACCCTTCTGTAGGTGACAGCCTCAGCGGAAGTACTTTCACCTACGCCGGCTGCGTGGCGGACGGTAGTCCAAGAGCCTTGAGTGGATACTCCTTTTCGGCTAGCAATATGACCGTCGAATACTGTACCTCTACCTGCAAGGCTCAAGGCTATCCTCTTGCAGGTCTCGAATATTCGAGGGAATGCTACTGCGGTAGTTCAATCAGCACAACTTTGGACGATTGCTCGAGCACGCCGAAAATGGTATGTGCCGGTAACTCGACGGAATGGTGCGGTGCACCCAGTCTGCTAACTATTTGGAACGACACCTCTTATTCCGTAGCAACACTTGTAATTGACAGCACTACTATTAACAATGGTAGTGCGACATACTTGGGCTGTTTCGGTGACACGGATAGTTCCAGCAGGGCGCTATCAGGGGCTAGCACGTCCAACACCACAGCCATGACAAATGAGATGTGTGCATCATATTGCAAGACCAAGGGGTTTTCGCTCGCAGGAACAGAGTACTCTCAAGAGTGTTACTGCGGAAACACCATCACGAGCGCTATTATTTCCGATGACGGTGAATGTAACATGAAGTGCAAAGGAGACGTCTTAGAATTCTGCGGCGGGAGCTCCAAATTGAGTGTATGGAATACCACTCAGTCATCATCGATCCAGTCGTCATCAACTATATCTTCTTCAACCGCGACGCAGTCAACCCAATCGGCTCAGACAAGTGCTAGCGTCGCGACAGCATCAAACGGAACCGCGACCTATCTGGGCTGCTACACTGACAGCGGCTCGGACGGACGCACACTCTCCAAAGCATCTTACACGAGCAACTCCATGACAGTTGACTCCTGCGCCTCGTACTGCCAGGCCAAGAACTACGCCCTCTTCGGCCTCGAGTACAGCGGTGAATGCTACTGCGGCAATGCCGCCAAGAGCTCCTCGGTCGTCTCCGCCGAGACGGACTGCAACATGGCATGCAAAGGCAATTCGACCCAGATGTGCGGCGGGAGCTCGAGGATCTCTATCTGGAATAACACGCTCTACGTTGCAACGCACAACTTAGTAACTATCAGCAGCGGCGGCTACGCGTATTTCGGGTGTTACACGGAAGGGACAAGTGGGAGAGCGCTCGGAAAGGGGGCGAGCACGGCGAGCACAAGCGCGTCGACCTCCGGGTCGAGCATGACGATCGAGAGCTGTGCAAGTTACTGCTCAGGAAAGGGGTATGCTTACATGGGCGTTGAGTATGGACAGGAGTGTTACTGCAACAATGATGGGCCGGTCAATGGGGCGACGGCGGCTAGTGAGAGCGATTGCGACATGACTTGCAAAGGAGATATCACAGAATGGTGTGGTGGTAGCAGTAGGATTAATATCTACAAGTCTAGTAGTACATGAGCACCTAGATAGATATCTACCTGGGTTAGGAGGGTATCTAGGCAGCTTGAATAGTTATCATGAAATCAAAGCAAGACCTCAAAGTAATTCCCAGTCCCATACGTCGTAATAGGTATGTAACTTCCAATGTCCGAAGGTTCTGTTTAACGAAAAGTAATATCTGGAAACGTCCTTGGTCCAAGGTAATTACGAGACCGTTCCGGGTTTAGTTGGTCGACAACTTCAAAGATAGTTGGCGGCATGTTACGATTCCCTTCACCTTGAACAGCCCATCTCACGACGCGAGGTACAACTGGGACACGGATACCCCAACTCCTCAGACATTGGGCGACTTTTCGCAGTCGACGCCTTTGATTACCGCTAAGTATATTCTCGTCGTCAACTCCAATGAGATCCTCAGGAGTCCTCACAGCTGCGTCCCATCCCATCATCTGTTGATGTATTTCCAGTGCTTCTCTAACAAAAGGATCTTGGCTCTCAAACGCAGCGTCTCTGTCTCCTAATTCCCCTTCCCAATAATCAGGTGTCTCGGCATCGTCGGGTATAGCAACCTTCTTATCATTGATCAGAATCCAGTACTCCTGAAGACGAACATACGGCCGGGATAGGAAACCAAAGAATTTCCTCGCTCCCATCGTATCATCCTCGCCAATCTTGCTCATGACATGGTACACCTCTTCGAGACGAACGACGATATTTGGCCACCAAACAACCCCAGGCTCCCAAGGTGTCCGATCTGGACGCTCGATCATTCGGTAATGATAGTTCTCCAGAAAGTGAAAATCGACAGGCCTGTCATTATCGCCATACCGCGGGTAGAGGTTCGCGGTCCGAGGACCGTACATGGTCTTTTCCCTCCTGGTCGGTAATAGGGGTATTGCCTGTTCCGGGGTGGATTTATCGTCGATCCCGAATACCGCGTGTAAGTTCCAGGGGAAACATTCTAATTCTGCCTCCTTGTGGGCATAGGGGGCCAAGCCATATTCCAAGGCGATATCTTTTGCCGCGGTGCAGAGTTTGTCTCTGTAGACGAATTGAAGAGAAAGGAGGATTGGTCGGTCCAAGCGCTTCTCCAATTTCTCTTTCGCGGCGAGATCTTCCTCGACATCTTTCTCGAACCTATCTACGTATTCTTCCATTCTTCTCTCAATTGCCTTTGATATTGTTTCATGTACTGGGGTTAACATGTGATTTATATTCGTCACAAAAGGATAGCTAATTTTTACTATGGTAGAATTATATTCACAGGTTGGCGAAGAGTCTTAAATTTATATCTATTGTAAAATTCACGGAATCCAACCCATCACCTAGCCTATTACTCAAAGTCCAGTGATTGATGATTATTCTATATACGTCCATCGACTGACTCGGTAGGAAAACGTCGTAAAGCCAAGCTTACCTTCTAGTCAACTAGTCTCAATGATGCGTCAAGAATGTGTAGAGTTATAATATATTGAATAGGTAGTCAGTTATATGCTAAGCTATCGTTGCGTTTGTCTGTGATGTCATTTCCAATATCCAAAAGAAGGCCATAATACTTTAATCACTCCTTGTATAAGTATCAGTCAACTTAAGTTCCCATGTCAAAGGGGGCGGAAGTACTACAATGCTACTCAAAGATGAATTAGAGAAGGATATGTAAATATCCACTCAAAAATTATCTCGTTTATCAAGATAAGAGATCGAGATATTTGGTTATGAAGAAACGCGTCGAATAAACAAGCCTTTACCAAGCATCAACACGATGCCGAGCATGAGTAGGTACCCAATGTCGATGTGTTTTTTCCTCGTTTTTTCACTTAAAGCCTTTTAGTTCAAAATGGACGAGAGAAAGGTATCAATGATTCACAGCCATAAATATATAACTATATTTTACCAAGATACGTAATATAAAAAATAGGTTCTGTGTGAATCGAGCCAACGACAAAGATAAAAGGGGGCTGCCAGTACATTACCTACCTAAGCACGTACCTACGTAAGACTCCGTCCAATAATAATCGCAGGAATTCCCAATTGAGCGGTTACCCTTCCCGCCAGATCATTTTTCGCCGTGTAACTAACCGCGTAAACTCCCTGTAATTATAGGGAGATTAGTGCTTATGGGGCGCTACTGCTGTAGGGGATTAAGCGAGTAAACGATTTGGCGGGATGGGGGATGTTACGACTCTTCAATATCCCTGTCGCGTTACTCAGAAAGGTAGGATTACCGGACCTTGGAAAGACAAGGATGCCCTCAAAGCTAGCGAGAGAGCGTTATGGATTTGAGAACGGCGCGTGGGCTCTTATATAACCTGTAGTAATGGCCAGCGCAAATATCAAAGTAGGAGGCCTAAGTCTAATTGTAGGCTAGATTGAACGTGAGCAGAAATTGCCTGGTTTAGAAATAAGGGTGTGCTTTAAGTTTATGAAAGGGTATTATATTGCTTATAATCTTTACTTAAATTCCTTATTAAAAATTTTTTATTGTAATAATTTTGATGTTTTTAGCGTTAGTTAGTTATAAATTTTATTAAATCTTGTTAATTTTTAATTTTAAAATATTTAATTAATAATATTTAATTTAAAAATAAGTTTTTTTATTAATTAAATTAATTAATAAAATTAATTTATATGTAAAAGAAAGTTTTTTAATAAAATTAAAAAATTAATTTTTATTAAAAAAGATCTTTATATATATGGATTATTTTATTAGAATAAGATTATATAAATAAATTATTTAATTAAAGTTTTTAGATTTAAATTTAAACTTAAACTTAAATTAAAATAAATCTTTAAATAAGTTTTAAATTTATTTAACGATTTAAGTTAAATCTTAAACTTATTTAATAATTTAAGTTAAATTTTAAACTTATTTAATAATTTAGGTTAAGTTTTAAACTTATTTAATAATTTAAGTTAAGTTTTAAATTTATTTAATAATTTAAGTTAAGTTTTAAACTTATTTAATAATTTAAGTTAAGTCTTAAACTTATTTAATAATTTAAGTTAAATCTTAAACTTGTTTAATAATTTAAATTAAGTTTTAAACTTATTTAATAATCCAAGTTAAGTCTTAAACTTATTTAATAATTTAAATTAAGTTTTAAACTTATTTAATAATCTAAGTTAAATCTTAAACTTGTTTAATAATTTAAATTAAATCTTAAACTTATTTAATAATTTAAGTTAAGTCTTAAACTTATTTAACAATTTAAATCAAGTTTTAAACTTATTTAATAATTTAAGTTAAGTCTTAAACTTATTTAATAATTTAAGTTAAGTTTTAAATTTAACTTATAAATATTTAATTAAATTAATTAAATTAATTAAATTAAGATAATTAAAAAGGTATAACTTAATTTATTTTTAAATAAGGTTAATTAATTAAAATATAATAATAAAAGTATAAATTAAATTAAAATATAATAATATTAATTAATTAAAAAAAAAACATAAATTATAAAATATTATATATATATAAAATATTTTAAATTTAAATTTTACTTATTTTATTTTATTTTTTTATTATTTTTATATATAATTATAATTATAATAATAAATAAATAAATAAATAAATAAATAAATAAATAAATAAATAAATAAATAAATAATATTTTAATAATAATATATTTATTAAATATTTTTTTTATTTATATTATAATTATTTTTATAAAATATTATTAAAATTTATATTTATTAATAAAATAAATTAAATATAAATTATATAAAAATTTTAAAATTTAATAAAAATATTTTATATTATAAAAATTATTTTAAATTTTTAAAAAATTTTATTTTTATTTAATTTAAATAAAAATAAATTAAAAATAATTATTTATAATTAATTTAAAATATTATTAATTACGTTATATAAGTATTTAATTTTCCCGCGCGTTATATTAAGTTATAACGTTAATATATTTACGGATAATTTTATATTAAATTTAAAATATTAAATGTATTAATTTTTTTTATTAATACGTATTTATGTAATTATTTTTCGTTATATATATACTTACTTATGTTATTACTTAACATTTAATATATTTTCGTAATTATTTAAAAAATATATAATTATTTATATTTTAATATATATTTTAATATATATTTATAAATTTATACTTTTAAAAAAAAAAATAAAAATAAAATTACTATGCGTTTATAAATTTTTTAATGTTTTAAAATTATTTTTAATTTTTAAATTATAACTTTTATATTTTTTATTTAATATTCGTTTAACTTTTATATATAATATAATTATTTTTATTATTATTATATTTAATTTAAATGATTTTTAAAACGATAGCCCGGTATTATTTCCGAACTTATCGAAAAGTGGTTCTTTTAATAATTTACTTTTAAACGAAATAAAGTTTTTATTTTAATTATTATAAAAACATGTTAAAAATCATGGTTATAAAATATATCGCGCGAATGAAAGTAATTATAAAAACGGTAAAATTAAATATTTTTCGGTTCGATATATTAAAAATAAACTTAAATTATTTAAAGTAAAAAATTAAATTAAAAAACGTTTTAATAAAAAAATTAATTATATATAACGAGGAATTATAAATTATATTAATCGAAATAATAATTAAATATTTCGTTTATATTTTATTTTTTATAAATATATTAATTATTTTTTTAATAAAACGTTTTATAATGAAATTATTTACCGAAAACTTATTAATAAATATAAATAATATATTAAAAGTTTATATAAAACTAAAATTTAAATTATATAAATTATAAAATCTTTATAAATAACTTTTCTTAATATTATAATTATAATAAAAAATATTAATAATTATATAAGTAAACTTTAAAAAATAAAATTAAATAATTTTATATTAATTTAAATTTTTATTAAAAAATTAAAAAACGAACTTTTTAAATAATTTAATAACGAATAATTTAATAATAAATAATTTTATAACAAGTAATTTAATAACGAATAATTTAACGATAAATAATTTAACGATAAATAATTTAATAATAAATAACTTAATAATAATTAAAGTAATAATAAATTCGTTTATAATAATATTAATTTAATTTTAATTTAAGTTTTATATGATTTTAAAAATAATAACTTTAATTATATTAAACGTGTATTTTAAATATATAAACGATGTATAAAGTTTTTAAAATTTTTTTTTAAAATGGTATTTTTCGATTATATTTATAAAATTAATCGATATAATATATTTTTTTTAAATATTATTAAAATTATTAATCGGAATATTATTTATAATATTATTTTTATAATTTTTTTTAACGAAACTTAAGAAAGTTATAATTAAATTATATTTATATTTATTAAAATATTCGAATCTTACGAAATCCCCACGTTTTTTACCGTTATTATATTAAATTATTAATTAATTACCGGATATATAATTATAAATTTATATATTTTATATTAATAAAAATGTATGTATATAAGTTTTAAAAAAATAATAATTTAAATTTAATAATAAAAATAATAATAATAAACTATAAAAAAAAAGAACGGAATAAATTAATAATTATTAAATAAAACGTTAACATTTAAATGGTAATACCGTATTAAATAATTAAAAAAAAGTTCTTTTAAAAAAAATAATTTTATTTAATATATAATAATTAAATATATATGTAAATTAAAATTTAAAAATGTTTAATATTATATTTAAAAAAATTTTTTATACCCGTAACGGATTTTTACTTTTATAAGTTTTTTTAATTTATTTTAATACCGAAACTTAATTTAATAAAACGTGGTAACGTTTAAATAAAAAGTTTAAAAAAAAATAAAAATAAATTATTATATATTTACGTTAAGAATATATGTTTATTAAAACGTAGTAAATAAATTATTATATATATTAATATTAAAATTATAATTTACGAATAATATTTTCGATAAAAATTAATAATAATAATTTAAAAAAACTATTTAAATTAAAAAGTAAAACCGATTTTTTACGGTTATATAATATATTAAAACATTTAATAACGAAGTAAAACGAAGCTTTCGTTATAAATATATAATAAAAAATAATTAAAATTCGTTAAAATTATTTAAATGTTATATAAATTAAGGATGTTATTTAAACATATATAAAATATATTTTTAAATTATTAAACGTGTAATATTAAATCGCCATTAATTATTTATTTACTTAAATTAATTTAATTTTTTAAACCGTATTATTTTATATTTATTTTATTTAATATTAATATAACTTATTTTATTATTATTAAATTTTAAATCGAATTTATATAATAAATAAAAACTTAAAAATAAAAAAAATTTTATATAAAAAACTTAATAAATAATAACGAATAAAAAAAAACTTAATATATATATATATATTTAACTTTTATATAATATTAACGTATATTTAATTTTAATAATATTTATAAATAAAAACCCGATATTTATTAACGATCCGAAAGTTATATATTATAAAACTTTACGGTTAATTTATTAATATATTTTAAAATTTTATAAAAATTATAAACATATATAAATTAAATATATATTAATAATAAAAATAATATTTTAAATTATATTATTTTTTTTTATATTATAATTATTTTTAATAAAAGTTTTATAATAATAACGGGGATAATATTAAAAAAAATTTAATTATATAATTAAATTAATTTTTTAAATGAAATTTAAGTAAGTTACGAAAAGTTATTTTATTTTTTAAAACATTTTTAAAACCGAAATAAAGTTTTAATAAATTACGTAAGCGAGTTATTATAAACGATATTATATAATAATTAAAGTAACTTTATAAAAAACTTTAAAAAAAACTTTAACACGATATATAATTATTAAATAAACTTAAAAAAAAACTTAATAATTATTAATAATTTAATAATAATAATTATAAAAATGTTTTATTTACGGGAAATTATAAAAAACCTTTTAAAAAATTATAAAAAAAAAATAATAATATTATTAATAATTTATTTAACGATTTAAAAATAAAATAAAAAAATAATAATAATTTTATTATAATTAAAAATAATAATAATAATTCGTTTATTTAAATTAATTAATTTAAATTAAATGATTTTAACTTTAATATTAAAATAAAATAATTTTTAAAAAACTTTTATATAAAGAAAAAATATTTTTAAAATAAATGTACGAACTTAAATAAATATTATATTAAGTAATATTATTCCGTGTTAAAAATATTATAAAACTTATTTTTAATAAATTTATATAATATTTACTTTAATAAAATATACGTAATATAATGAATTAATTTTAATTATTAATTAATTAATTATAATAATTTATAATTTAAATAATTAATTATAATAATTTATAATTTAAATAATTAATTATAATAATTTATAACTTAATGAACTTATTAATTATAATGATTTATAATTTAATAAACTTATTAATTATAATGATTTATAATTTAAAAAACTTATTAATTATATTTAATAACTTATAACTTAAAAAACTTATTAATTATAATAATTTATTACTTAAAAAATTATTTAATATAAATTTTAATAAACTTAAAAACTTAAAAAATTAAAACTTAATAACGTATTTAATTATAATTTATTTAATTTATAATAATAAAAAAAAATTATATATACGTTAATATTTAACTCGAAACTTAAAAAAAAACTATTTTTTTAAAATATTAATATAAAAGTTAAAAAATTACGTTAAAATGTTATTAAAATATTTATTATTAATAATATTAAGTTTAAAATTTATATTAAAAAATAATAAAAAAAGCGGCTTATATTTATTTAAATTATATATTAATAATTATTCTTTAAAGTTTTTTTTATTTTAATTATTATTATTATTATTTATATCTTTATTTTTTTTTTATTAATTAAATAAATTATTTTTTTTTATTAATAAAAAAAACTTAATAATATTTTATATATATTAAATTATATATAAAACTACCGTTATTATTATTTAAATTAAATTTATATAAACGAATTTAAAAAATTAATTTAATTATTTTAAATATAATAATAAGGGTTAATTTATTAAGGGTTAATTTACGAATATTAATAATAATGATAATACGTTTAAAATTAAATAATTAAAGTATATAATTTTTAAAAATAATTTAAATAAACCGAGTAAATAAATGTGCTTAAAAAATGTTATAAAATTTTTAATATTTATAATTATATTAATGTTTATATTTAAAAAAAATGTGTAAGTGTAAGTATAAAAAATGAAGTATTAATTTATGTTTTTTATTAATAAATTTAAAAAAAAAAACAAGCTTTTTTTAATTAAATATAAAATGAATATTAAAATGAAAAGTTATATTATTATTTATATTATTTATTTTTAAATAATAATTATTATTATAAATATATTAATTTATATTATTCGTAATAAATTATATTTTAATAAATTTAAAAATAATATAAGTTTATTTTAAGTTATAATAATTTTACGTAACTTAATAATATTTATTATAAATTATTATTTATAAGCGAAAATTTATTTATATGAAAAATATTTTATAAATAAAAATTAAAATAATATTAAACAACGTTTATAAGTTAAGTAAATTATTATAAAAAAATATTTAATAATTAAAGTTTATAATTATAAAATATTACGTTATAATAAAAATAAATAATAAATTATTAAATAAATAAATATATATATTTTTAAAATATTTTAAAATAAAAAGGTAATATTTATATTTATAAAAAATATAATTACTAAAAATAATAATAAAAAAAGAATTAAAAGAAAAAAATTTAATTAAATATAACGACTTTTAATTAAATTATATATTTTTAATTATAATATAATAAACTTAATATATTAAATTATAATTAATATTTTAATTATTTAACGTAAGGAAATAAAAAATGAACTTATAATTTTTAAAATAATTAAAATATATAATATAAATACTTAAAATAATAATTTAAACCGTTATATTAATATTTATTATATAAGGTAATATAAACGGAAATATAAATGGGGGTATTAATTTATAAAATTATATTATAAAAAATTTAAATATAATAATTTAATAATAATAAAATTAAAACGTGGAAGTTAAATTAAAATTAAATGTTAAATGTTAAATAAAAAGGTTATATAAAATAAAAAAATATTTCTTCCGGTTTAATTAATATAAATTATTAATTATAAATATAATATTATTATAATATTTATAATATTTTTTTATATAATTAATATTTTAAAATATTTAAATATAAAAGTACGGTAAATTAAATAATAATATTATATAAAATTAATAAAATGAATAAAATATATAAGTATATTAAAAATATATAAAAATTAAAATAAAATTATTATTAAATATATTAACGTTATGGCTTAATATAACGCGCGGGAAAATTAAGTACTTATATAACATAATTAATAACACTTTTAATTTATATTAAAAAAAATATTTTTATAATTTAATATTTATAAAAATAATTAAATTAAAACTTTAAATATATTTAAAAAAAAATAATTAAAAATAAAAAAAAATTTAAATTTAATTTAAATTTTAAAAAAATAAAAAATTTATATAAAAAATTATTTAAATAAAATTATTAATAAAATTTTTATATTTAAATATTTTTATTTATTTATTTTTATTTAAAATATTATTTTTTATAATTAAAAAATAAATATTAATATTAATATATAATAAAAATAAACCATATATAAAATAAAATAAATTTTATTTAAAATATAATTAACGTAATAATAATAATAATAATAATAATAATAATAATAATAATAATAATAATAATAATAATAATAATAATAATAATAATAATAATAATAATAATAATAATTGTAATAATAATAATAATAATAATAATAT